>ML783577.1:48144-85195 GCA_009831015.1 Picea engelmannii | reverse complement strand
ATATAATGAAAAAGAAAGGTTTTCCCGGTTGAGGGTTTCCGGTAAAGATCTTTGTGTATTATGTGTATGAGCCATTGATTAATTTTTGTATTGCTTAAGAATATATATGCATTGCTTTACTTCGCAGGTTTAAAACTTACAATTTGCTTCCAATGACACGATCGTTGCAGTGCTTCTGAAGAAGAATGCTGATGACCAAGAACAACCGATTTCTTTCTTTAGCAAGGTCTTGAGGGATGCAGAGATAAAGTATGAGTTGCTGGAAAAACATGCCTACGCACTTGTCAAGTCACTGAAGGCTTTCAGGGTCTACATTCTTCAGGAAAAGGTAATTTCTTTTGTTCCTTCCAGTTCAGTTAAAGATGTTCTTGTCCAACCTGACATTGATGGCAAAAGAAGTAAGTGGATAGCCAGGTTGATTGAGTTCGATGTTGAAATAAAACCAGCAAAGCTAGTTAAAGGTCAGGGTCTTGCCAAACTCCTAGCAGAAGAGAATTGCAAGCTGCTTGACATAAATCTGATGAGTATTGATGCAGAAAATGTTCCATCTGCTGAAGACAATGAAGGTAAGGGAATGCAGGTTTCATCTCATCTAGATTATTGCAAGTGGTACAGCCACATCATTCAGTTTTTGCAGACTTTATCAGTCCCATCAGATTTGACAAAGACTCAAAGAAGGGATTTAAAACTCAGGGCTGTAAATTTCTGCATAAATGACAATTTGTTGTTTTGGAAGAATCCCATTGGTTTGTTGTTGAGATGGGTGAATCAAGAAGAGGCAGCTAAGGTCATGTGTGAACTTCACAATAGTGAGTGCGGAGGACATCACTATTGGAAAACCACAACACACAAAATCTTAAGATCAGGTTACTATTGGCCATCCCTATTTTCAGATGTGTACGAATTTGTGAAAACATGTGACAAATGTCAGAGATTCGAAGGTAAAAAATGACTGAAGTCCCTTCCTCTCAAACCTATAGTGGTCACCGGGCCTTTTCAGCAGTGGGGCTTGGACTTCATAGGTGAGATCCATCCGCCTTCTAGTGGAAAGCATCGGTGTATTCTGGTTGCCACCGATTACTTTACAAAGTGGATTGAGGCTATTCCCACCTGGAACGCCAATCACACTGTCATCATAAACTTTCTGCAGGAGAATATATTCGCTAGATTTGGCTGTCCCAAAATATTGGTCGCTGATAATGCTGCTGCATTCAAGGATAAACACTTGGTGAAATTGTGTGAAGAGCTGGGAATTCAGCTGGTACATTCCACAGCCTACTATCCGCAAGGGAATAGTCTAGCTGAGTTTTCAAATAAGAGTTTCGTCAGAATCATAAAGAAGCTGCTTGAACAGAATGCCAGAGGTTGGGATTCCAAATTAAAGTTTGCATTGTGGGTTGACAGGGTAACATGCAAAAAATCAATTGGTACATCTCCTTTCAAGCTGGTATATGGTACTGAGGCCATATTTCCTGTTCAGCTTGCATTACCAGTTGCAAAATTCTTACAAGAAACTAATGAAGAACCAAGTGATTTGACTAGGAGTATTCATGAGTTGGTACAACTACAACAATATAGAGAGCAGCTCTTAGAAAAAAATGAATTGCATCAGGAAATGATCAAGCGAAATTTCGACAAGAAAGTCAAATCAGATGTTTTCAAAACAGGGGATATGGTCTTAAAGTGGGATGCACCAAGGAAGGAGAAAGGGAAGCACGGAAAATTTGATGCTCTTTGGACAGGTCCTTTTGTCATAGAAGAGGTGCAGCAAAACAACACTTTCGTTCTTCAAACTCTTTCAGGCGAGCCAGTTTCAGGGGGGCCTTTCAACGAGCGCTTCCTGAAGATCTATTTCTCATAAGGCTTCTTTGAAGCTAGGTTCTTCTTGTACATATTTTCTTTTTCAGTTTTGTTTTCTTTATTTTTGGTATTCTAATAAATCCATGCCCAATGGTACTAGCAACTATTTTTCAGATTGTAATAAGGCTACTGAGTATAGCTAGCTTCTTGGTCACCTCACAGGGAGATGCCCATCCTAGTTGGAGCCAAATGTTAACTCCCAAAATGAAACCGTTTTTTTTTGGTTGAATTTTGTAGAGGATATCATGGTTATTGGTCGTGTCCTAAAGCTACTTTTGTGTTTTTATAGCTGAGAAAATTTTTGAATTTGGTTCAGTGAAGAAAATGGCAAAATATCAGATTTCGGTGGTTTGGGCGAGCCTCCAGCATGCTCATTAACCACCGAAAGTATTCAGTTTCGTCAGATAAGTGGTCGATTCAAAAGGCAAGCAACCACCGAAAAGGTTTGAACGGGCAAAAAGAAAGCTCGTGCTTTCGCACGAGCCAAATGTCAAAAATCGTGCAATGATGAGAAATTCAACCGCCGAAAGCTCATATTGAGGGAGATGATGAAATGCGTGGTGATCATCCGAAAGGTTCAAAGCACCAGTATCTTATCTATTACAGTGATCATTTCAAATTCACGCAGAATGGGTATGGACATATATAATTGTACGGGATTCCTTTCATTTTAATGGTAAGTACGCCAGTCATTATTACCTCCCTTCCTTCATCTGTAAACTCAAGGATCTATAATCAATCCTGAATATCACTGAATATGATCTCAAGTCCGTGATCTTATCAGCAAGGAATATTTTCAAAAATCCGATCCCGCGTTCCCTGGCGATTGTTGAAGTGTCTCCATGTTTAGCAGGCATCCCAAGTAAAGAAACCTAGGCAAGTTATCGGGTAAGTCTAGAAACCATCTTCTGTCAAAACTTCATAAATACAGTTTCCCCCGAAAGGTTGAAGTTTCGGCTTTCCCTATCAGAATGAAATTCAAATTTGAGTCGGTATTCTAGTGCATTTATCAATCTTATGCTTTGTCAAACAGTTTCACAATTGTTCATAAATTACATCGACTATATCCCTAGTTTCTAGAACCGCTGCTTCCGAAACATCCTATTGCCTACAGTTTCAGATACAGATTGCATTCAGTCATGTCAAAAGTCACTCCTGCATTAATATCTGAAGTAGATGGCATGTGGTATTTTGAAGAACACCTAGAGGTCGCAGAATGTTTTAAACAGGTCGGAGTTTTCACATATTGTGAAAAACTGTCAACTTTTCATCAACAAATTGCTGAAACATTCACCCTATCATACGATGGAAGGGTTGATAAGATAGGCAAGGAGGATTTCATTATTGATGAATCATCTATCGCCGAATACACAGGGTTTCCTAGGACAGGGGTTTGCTGGTTTAAAACTTCTTCACCCTCAAATGTTGAATTTAGATCATACCTGTTGCCAGTGCATAAAACGTTGACTTGGAAGAAAGATATTCCTATGTCATATCTTGAAACGAAGTGGCAGACCCTTCTGAAGGTGATTCTGGTATACATCACCTGTGAAGGGCGTTATAACAGAGTGATGTACTATCATTTTAAGTTGTTAAATCACTTCACAGGCAGGGAACACTTAAACATACCCTATTTCTTTCATAAAACTCTGATTAAGATGGAAAAATAGGTAAAGGCTCAGCCCACTAAAGTTTCAAGCAGAATATCTCATCAGGGGTTGATTACCCTCCTTGTTAAAGAAGCTCTTCACAGGAAGCAAATAGAATGGAGTTTCTTCCTGTTATGGAATGAGTTTGAGACCGAAAGACCTCCAGAGATAAAAGAAAAGAAATCTAGAACCAGAAATGATTCTACTCCCAAGAGTAGTCGCACGAGGAGAAAAGGGATTTCAATGCCCAGGGATTCTGTAAAAACATCATCCAGCAAACAGGGAGGAATCAGGAAGAAATTAAAGTTTGAGGATAGAAACCCTGTCATGGGAAAAAACCCTCTCAATTTGTCATATAGTGAATCCGATTCAGAGCAGGAGATGGAAAAAGCACAGGATACCTTGCAGACCAAACATGATGCAAAACTGAAGATAAACACTCCTCCATCAAAGCCTTCAGAAACATAGGGGCAACCGAAAGCAGAAGCTTCATCTTGCAAGCCTCAGAAGGGTAAGACTAGGAAAATCAATAAGCTTCTGCAAGAAATTTATGAGATGGAAGTACTTGAGAGAGTAATCAAATAGGCAAACACAGATTTAATAGAGAAGGTTGTTGAACTATTCAAAGAGAATGAAACCCTTAAAGAAAGGCATGATTCAATCAAAGGTAGAAACAGAGAGTTGATTAGGGAAAACATGAAATTATACAGGGAGTTAAGAATCCTAAGGCTCAAGCTAAAGAAGTTTGAATCATCAGAGGAGGAACAAACCGGGTTAGACACCTTGGCCAATCTGGCCACAACCATAATAGATGTAATAGATTCTCCTGCACAGTCAACAAAGATTCGAAGGTTTGCTCAAATAAAGACTACAGTATCTCAGAAAGCATGAGTGTTAAAAGAAATTTCAGAACAACCATTTTTGCAATTTTGAAAGGTATTCAAAGTGCAACATTCGGTGGTTTAGGCGAGCCCCACTGTGCTCATTAACCACCGAAACAGGCGCTTTCGGTGGATAACTCACCCAGGAACTGTTCCAGTCAACCACCGAAAGTCTGTGTGTCCAGAATTCGAATGAGTTTTTGCACAGGTCGAGGATTTTTGATATGAAAAGGTTTGGAACCTTTTCCAATGCATGTCTAATGAATTACCTCACTCAGTTCAGCAGTCATTTTTGATATATGATGAAGAAAAGAATGATTTCAAAGGTATATGGGCAATTTCATTTGAATTAAAAAGCAGGGTATTTTTCCACATCATCCAACTCGACTTGGTATCCATGGGAGAATGGTCTTTTAGCCTTGGAAGACTGTCTACACATCATCAACAGTCAACAGAGGAAAATCAGGGATTGACCTCTTTTTGAGGAAACATTCCACATATCTTGCAACAGATTTTACTTTCTATTTTTAGTTGATCTGATCCATGTTTTTAGGATCAGAGAATTTTTTTTGTAATCCTATAAATATTAGAAAAGGACATGAACCAAAGGTTTGATTTTGGATAGAGTAATTGGCTATTGTACTCAGACTTTTTATGTTAATACAGATCATAGGTTCCTTTCAATTTTGATTGTCAGCTTTCCATCTTTCTTCTACATTATTATCCGTGTTGTCAAGCTTTGAATGGTTGTTATCCCATTGTTTATCTCATAGCCTGATAATAAGTCTCTTGATTGTCTCTTAGACCCTACATTGTACTGGTTTAGTTACAATCTATTCTTCACCCACTTTAAAGCTATCTGCTGATTAATCAATCTTTGAGAGCACTGTCTATTTGTTTACCATTTTCATGTTTGAATGCTATAAGTTGTATTGAGTTGTCCCATTGATCCACATTTACAAAATACAAAAACATTCATTTCTTAAGTTACCAAGCACCTTTGGCCTGCAACCACAAAGGGTTTCTTGGAGTGATAACAGTACCTATAGTGATCATCACTCCAAGTTGTACTAGATTATATTTCTCTCTAATCAGAGCATCATAAAAGTTCTCAAGACTGGGTAATAAGTTGTCCCTAGAGCCTCTTGCATGGCATAAAAGGTAGATACAAACATAGAATATGCACTACCTAGCTTAGAAAGAATAAGATAGATGCAACGATCTTCTTCAATCTTTATCTTACATTCTTCACATAGACTTCTGAGTGTTTTAAACTTAGATAGATAGTCTTCAATGCAAGAAAAAACACTTAGAATTAAAGGTAGTACTTGATTTTCTAACTGTTGTGCTCGAATAATATTGTGTTTACCAAACACAGATTCAATCTTTTCCCAAGCTTCTTTGGTTTTATCAATTGATTGAAGGTGGAACCTTAATTCAGGAGATATGGACATTCTGATTAATCCACATGCATCATCATTCCTATTATCCCATTTTACTTTCGTATCAACATCAGTTGGTGTTGTTTCCTTTCCCAAAGTAATCCAGTACAAGCCTTTACTTCTTAATAAATCCTCCATATGGGATTTCCATTAGAAGTAGTTGGTGTTGGTAAGTAAGAGATTACTTGTAGAATCCATATTAAATATGTATATAATATGGATTTAAAAACTAAAACTAATGTTCTGAATGAAAATATATCGAAAAGTTATGTGGTTTTAAAAAAACGGCACTAAAAATAAATTTTGGATGTGAGAGTTATGCCCTTTTTAAAAAAGGCATAAACGGTAACCAAAGGACCACGTGGTGGTGTAAGTTTCTTTATGAAGTGACCCACTTTTATAAAGAGAAGTGGGGATCATTTTTACACTGAATTTACTTCATGCAAAATAAATAACTGTAAAATAAAATATTAAAGCTACTTATAGAGATTCAATTTTATACTTGTAGTGAAAAACACTTTACAATTCTAGCATGAACTGTTTCAAAAAAAAGTAACAAAAGAGAGACTTGAACTCAAGACCTCTTACTTAATAAGGAAAATTTTAACCAAATGGTCTAGAAAAACATATTGTATTGTTTTGCAAGAGGATTGGGGTTGTTGTTGTTGAAGACGACCTTGGAGAGTGTGCTAAAAAAAAGCTCTTTCCACACAAGAAAAAAATTTCTCTTGTCGATGAAAACAAGGGTTAGATGTCGGTTGTTGTTGTTGTTGTTGAAGCCGACCTTGGAGAGCATGCTCAAAAAAATATCTTTTTCACACAAGAAATTTTGTTTTTGCTTCTCGATGAAAACAACGGTTAGATCTTGGTTAGCTTACCCGAAAGATGCACCTTTTCCTATCTATTTCTGATTTTCCGAGATCGCACAGGGAACATGGAAAAGATCATACACAGATATAAAAGAGTAGAAAACTAGAAACAAAAAATACAAAACCAAAATAATACTTTGAAATTTTTTTTAAAATGTGTATTCAAGCTTTATACCTCCGGATCTGACTGTAATGGTCATATTTGTGGAAAAAAAAAACCTTTTTGAGTGAAACGAAAAAGTGTTCCAGACTGAAATGAGTGCTCTCGACACAATGGCACAATCATATTGACCCATAAATGTATGGAAATGATAGAAAATGGAGGTGAGGAAACTCAGCTTCACGATCTCGATATACAATAGGAGCGGGTCTTCAAACAGGCTTTGATACCATGTTCGACAACACAAGTATTCCAACAGAGGACGAACACCTTTATTAACCACTCACATAACTAGATAAAATATCAACACACTAATGTTTTGATGTGGTAAAACCCCTACGGGGAAATACCCATGGCCCTAGCCAACACGACCACTTGGAGTAGTTTAAAAATGCAAAAGAAAAAGATTACAGAGAGATGTTACAAGATAGTTTCTCACAATCGATCATCGGAAAATGACCCTCCATGCTCTTTAAATAGAGATCATGGACCAACCGGGTGCTAAGACACAGATCAATGGACATTAAGATCGAGGAGAGTATGAACCATCAAGTCACTCTATGTTGGGAACATATTGTGACTGTCAGATTTCCTAACTACAAATGCATACTAATGCATACTAAAGAAACAAGATTTTACCTAACAAAACATTAGACCAAGTAGATCCTAAATAAATCCTAAGTGTCTAAATATCCTAACAAGACTAGCTTGTGTGGTGATTCAGTCATCCAAAGAAAATGATCGAAGTAGGCTCATTGTCCCGAACAGGTAGCCTGACTGATAATACCAAAACATCCACAACGTGATCCCGACCAAGTGGAAGCAACATAGTTTTGAAAAGGCTAAGGAGAACTCCCACAATAGAAAGAACAAGAAGTAGACTATAGACTAGAAAAAGGATATGGTACAGGCTCCAGAATAAAGAATCCAAGGAACAACAAGAGAGGTGAAACCCTCACAGACAACAAGGAAGTCCATGCAAGGAAAATATGCACATAAGAAACATGAAGTTTACTTTCAAATAGGGGAGATGGAGAAACAAGTTAGCGCAGTAGCAGAATTGTTCGACCAAGCAATGTAGATATAGACAACACTAAGGAGGATGAGCAGGTCTAGTAGTGGGACATGAAAAAGAGAGAGTAAGCGCATGATCCAGATGGATCTCAGTGGCCATCCAACTTTTCCATTGATTCGCGATTTTGAACTTGTGGTTTTGATAAACCATGACATTCACCCTTTTTATGGGGAATGGAATGTAATGTCATCTTCATTTGTTAATTACAAAATCATGGAATTGTCTTATGTACATGCCTACAACACAACATCAATGCATCATATCCCATTAGAAATTTGCATTTAAGCGCGCATGGGATAGAGCAGTACTGGGATGGGTGGCTGCCTGGGAAGTCCTAGTATTTTGCATGCCTATGGAATTTTATAAACTTAGTCCAGTTTAACCCACATGCATCATGGGAAGTGTTCTCCTCTCACTCTCTCATCTACAATTGTGGTGAAGGAGGCCCTTTAAGAAGGCAATGGAGTGAGATGCAAAGCTTCTTATGAATGAAGTGTAGCCAACATCTCTTTATTTTTAGAGATAAGATAGCCCATTTTTCCAGTTTGTGTTCTACAATGTTTTTCTATCTTATTCAGTAATAGAAGTTGGGTTTCATTGTATTTCTATGTTCTCTTCTATATTTTTGTGTATTTCATTGTTATATCTTGGTTATATTTCCTCCTTCTTGTCATTCTCAAAATAATCTGGATCAATGGTATCATAGCATTCTTCTCCTTGTCATTTCTCAGAGCAGGTTCCCGACGAGGTCAGGGTATAAATATTTGGGTCTCGAGCTAGTTTCTCTTGAGGAAAACCACTCTCCCTATCCCAAGACACCTCCCATGGTGGAATAACAGAGCATGAGATCCTTTCAAGAATTTTCTTGATGAAGCCCTCATGCAAAAAAGGAATGAGATGATGGAAAAATTCTCTTAGATTCTTTGAACTATCGATGGTGAAAAACAAGGCATATTCAACAAGCAATCATTTTGCAAGTGTGACACCATTCAAGGTACAAGTCAATTTTGATATCCCCTTATTTGAAGGCAAGATAGATGTAGTTTCTCTAGAAAAATGGTTGAATTTTCTAGAATGTTATTACTCTATCCAAAAAATTTATGACAGTGAAAATATCATCTTTGCGCTCCTTAAATCCCTTCCCCATGTTAGATCTTGGTGGGAAGGTTACTGGGAGAGGTAAACCACAGATGAATCTACACTATTTGGGAGAGAACCCACTTGGGTGACCTTTGTAGATACCCTAAAGGAGGAGTTCTACCTTTTCGAAAACTATGATGACCAATACATGACATGGACAACTCTGTGTTAGAAAAGAGACCAGATGGTGCCAGAGTACACGAACATATTTCATACCTTACGCTCAAATATTTGTATCAAAGACTCCGAGAAATAGCTAGTTTTGAAGTACCGCAATGGTCTACATAGGCACACACAAACAGGGATGGATTTCTTGGGCATCTCCTCACTAGTATTTGCTTATCAATATGCAGTCAAAATTAAGTAGAAATTCAAGCAAAAGAGTAAGTGGGAGAAGCATGGTTAGAGAAAGGCAGGCCAACCTAAAGAGAGCCAATCCCATATGCAGGAAAAGAAGGGTAAAGGGAAGTATAAGAAAGACACCGAAAAGTGGTGTGATTTCCACAACATCTTTTGGCACAACACTGATGAATTTCACTCAATACAGTCATTGGTGTCCGAGCTCAAAGACAAAGAGTCGAGCCTCTACTTGGACCGTGATTCATAAAATAATAAAAGGATATATATCATTGATGAAGAACCCACTGCTACTATCACAACTACAAGAATCCAATCAGAAGATGATCCTGAGGAGGGGGAGCAACTTTTCCATTCAAAGATGTGGGTGAAGGGGACCCCACTGCATTTTATTGTTGACAATGGAAGACAAAAGAACATCATCTCAGAAGAGGTTTCCAAGCATTTTTATTTTCCAATAACACCACACCCGCAACCATACAACATCGAGTGCCTTCTCTAGGGTCAAGATCTTTGTGTCAGCCAACAATGTCACTTGTCCTATGGCATCGAGACCTTCAAGGATGAGGTATTATGTGATGCTTCCCCACTAGAATTTTTCGATGTTCTATTAGGAAAACCATATATGTGGAGGCATCATGCTATTTATGAGTCTCGAAATTGTAGCATCATTGTTACTCTGGGGGGTCAACTATATAGGATACTAAAGGTAGGTTCAACTATTGTCCCACCAAAACAATGCCACAAAGTAATCTCTCATACTGCAAATTTTAGCCTCTTCACAATTCAATCATAATATGAATAGAAGGACACTACAACCACTACAACCTCAACCCAATACCTTTCTATCCAGCAGAAGCATATCAACAATATTGTAGAAGAGTACGAAGATGTTCTTGTTGCACCTATGGGGGTGCCTCCACACTGCCCAGCTAAGGAAGGTTATAAAATAACCCTTCATACTCTTGATGTTTCATCTTCACCGACAAAGTCCTCCTACACTTAGGTAGATCGTGCAGCTATATTGGTTGAATGGATTCAACCCCTCCAACAACAGGTTCATGACAACCTTCAACAAGCTAAGCATGACAAATTCTTCAGTAAGGAAAGCAATGCACCAAGCTTCAAATTTATCAGAATTCTCCCGATCTCCCAAGGGAAATTGGTGCAATGGGGACCATTTCTTCCTAAGGGGGGAGGAATGATCTAGATGGATCTCAGTGCCCATCCACCTTTTCCATTGAATCACCATTTTGAGTTTGTAGTTTTGATAAACCATGACATTCACCCTTTTGATGGGGAATGGAATGTAATGTCATCTTCATTTGTTAATTACAGACATCATGTAATGGTCTTATGTACATGCATACAACACAATGTTAATGCATCATATCCCATTAGAACTTCGTAGTTAAGCGTGCTTGAGCTAGAGTAGTACTGGGATGGATGACCACCTGGGAAGTCCTAGTATTTTACATGCCTACGACATTTTATAAACTTAGTCCAATTTATCCCACATACATCATGGGAATTATTCTCCTCTCACTCTCTCATATATAATTGAGGTGAAGGAGGCCCTTTAGGCAGGCAATGGATTGTGATTTAAAGATTCTTGTGAATGCAACGTAGCCAACACCTCTTTCTTTTTAGAGATAAGCTACCCCATTTTTCTAGTTTGTGTGCTACAATGTTTTTCTATCTTATTTAGTAATAGAAGTTGGGTTTCACTATATTTATGTGTTCTCTTCTATATTTTTGTGTATTTCGTTGTTATATCTCGGTTATATTTCCTCCTTCATGTCGTTCTCAAAATAATTTGGATCAACGCAACTATCCAAGACCTCAAGCAGAGGCAGAAGACAATGAGTATAACAAAACACCTAAAAGGTACTTAGGATATGAAGAAGCTGTAGTCTGAGTTGAAAGAAATGCATATGCAAAAAAAAAAGAGAAAAGTGGAAGTGGAACCACTCTAGGAACAAGAATCACATGTGATCGCACAGTTGGAGGAAGAAAAGAGAAACATGACGCAAACATAGACATAGTGCACAACACTATCCGAAGAGGATATCATAGTGCAAGCATTAGAAGAGCTTGCAGGAAAATTTGTGCAAGTTTAGAAAAGAGGAAGGGAACTTGCAGACAAGTTCCATATCCTAGCATAGGATATCCAAGGATCACACACTTCCTAGGTGGCTCGGGACGAGCCACATGTCAGTTTTGGGGGCATGCCCATTTTGAGAAAAGGTCCATTTTTGGAATGTAAATCTTAATTTGGGGAAAATACAGTTGGCAAGAAAAGAAACATGTGCAAGGGAAAGCCACATGCAAAGGAGGAAAGCATGCAAGGCATGCTGGAAGTAAGACCTAACCATGCTAGGGCTATGGTTTTGGTAAGAAATGGTAACAAATACTAAGCTTGTAAATTAGTATAAATACAAACCTAGGAGGTCTAGGTCGGGGGGGGGAAGTGTGTTCCAAGTTAATTTTGAATTGTAATAAATTGTTGTGATACCTTTTTGTAAGATGTTGAGTTGTAGAAGAGCTAGGTAGCTAGATCTTGAGGGTTAGATCATAGGCTGAGGATTATGGTGTGATCTAGTCCACCTCACAAAGGTTGTGGAACCTCTTCCAATATTGTATAATCAAAATTATAGTGCACCCATTGCCAAATATTACAGAAATCTAAATAAAAGAGCCTAAGATGCCAGATCTTTATGGACGTATCCTAGGAGGGGGTGAATCATGATAAAACATGTGTATTGTGTGATGATTGAATGTCTGTTTACTTTTTGTTAATGGTTTATCATATTTAATTCTTTTCAATGATTTATTTACACATATGTGGTTAGCTAGATCTATTAGACTGCATGCAAGGGTTGAACAAATGAATGGATCTTAGGAACAATAGATTGAGTAATCAGTTTAAGGCATGAGAAAGATCAATTACAATCCCAGATCCCTACTCTTTCCTGGACTGTAATCACTTGAGCATTGCATTCACCCATAGAACTATCTTAGGTGAGACTGGACAATAAATTTTGTGTGTTGTGTTGCCTTCTTGTTTACCAGAAGGGCCAATAGTTTTAGAGGGTTTTGTTAGAAATATGTTCAGATCTGAACCTGGGTTATCCAATAAGTAGTTAGGACGAGTAATAACCAATAAGGAATATACCAACTATACATATAAAAAAATTGGTTTTTTCTCTCCCTAATTCAGACTGATATGTTTGACATTTGATGGCCTTGGAGAGTTATCTCTCCAACCCTAATCTAAGGTCCTAACTTGGAGTAGATTTTGAACCCTACAAATGAAAGTCTAGTTGATTTTAGATTGCACATTAATTTTTGTAGGTTTTGTTACTCAAAGATTCATATAAGTGAAACTAGTGATGTTTTTGAGACTTTGCAGAAATTGAAACACTTAAGAACATTGTTGTTAAAAAAAAAAAATTATTCTTCAATGGAAAAAAGGTGCTAAGGAACACTTCTAAATGAAAACTATTTAAATTTCGAGTGTAATGTAATCCTTTTTGATGCAAATGTGTAACAAAATATTTTACTTTAGATGCAAATGAAAAAACCAATAAATCTTTCTTTGAATGCAATGCCACTGTTCAAAACAAGCAAAATTGAATTTTCCTTTCCAAATCAAAACTATGACCAAAACTCATGAAAACTCAAAGTTTTAAAAAAATGAAAGAATGATATTTGAAATCAATGCACAAAGGAAAAGAGAGAATGTGACAGAATGGAATTTTTATTCATGGATATAAGGGTAAAGACTGAAAAAATAACAAAGCAATGTTCTTTTTTCATTTTCTTGTTTTTTAAAGAGAAACGAAAAAATGAAGAACTATTACAATTTTTCTTTTTCAATGCAAAATAAGTATGAGTAAAGTAGAGAGAAAAAAAAAGGATTAAAACAAACTCTTTTAGGTTATAAGGAGGGATGTTGGAACAGGGGTAGACCCAGGGTTCAACTCCAAGAGAGCACCAATAAAACCTAACTACTATCCCTTTCGACTACACCTACGAAGCAAATGCAGTCTCACCCGAAGCATCTATGGGGGGGTTGCAGGATGGAGATGTCTACAACCAAGGGAAATGTCAAGTGGATCTAATACTAGAACAGAACAACATTCATATATCACTTATCATCTTATATCTATTCCATACATCTTATCAGATCTACCACAATATTGCAATAATAGTGTATCAAATGATAAGAACAGAGCATCAATCACACATAACACAAAGTATACATGGTTCACCCTCTCTCTAGGGCTATGCCCACATAACTGTGCTTTATAATATATTAAGATGAAAGAATGCAGTTTTGATCTACGCTCTTAGCTAACAAATTTCCTCTCTTCTTCTCTCTATCCCTCCCCTTCCTGCGCACCCAGCTACAAGACTTTATGTTTTCACCCAGTTAAAGGTCTTTACAATATTAGAAGGCTCTCACTCTTATCTCTTCTCTCTCACACAATATTACCCATTCAATCACACAATGACAAAGACAACAACATTACACCCACTAGATCGAACCTCCTTCCCTCTTGTAGGTTATTATTTATACATTACAATATATCACCGACATTCTTAGGCTGAAACCTAGGTGTCAAAACCCTAGATACCAAAACCCTAGGTGTTTAGAACCCTAGGTCAAATTGACCCACATTTTCAGGGATTTACCAACCTATCTTTCCATCCTTCTCATGCGGTGCTCCAAAGCATATGATGGTGGCTTCTTCCTCTTGCTGAGATATCCATGATCCTTCTTTCTTGTTGATTTGTCATTCTCAATCTCCTCATCCAATGAATTGATTTCTCGGACTTGCTATGTCTTTTCAACTCTTTTGACCACTTTGACCCAGTAACAATCACTGTGTCTTTCACGAAGTTCACATTTTTCCTTTTCTCCCTTGTTCTTTGCTTACTTCCATAACCAAGAGCCAATAGGCCCCCAACACTCACATGTGAATCATCCCAAGGCACTTTAGGTCTGATCTTTTTATTTTACTTCGACTTAAGACTGCATAGTTCAGCCTTTTCTTTCCTCTCTATGCCTCCTCTTGTTCTCTTGTGCATATTGTCTTTTTTGTGTCTGGTACCCAGTTTCAACTGCACCTGGAACCTAGAACCTTGTTTGTATTCTTTTACTTAGAGCTATGAGGTAGTTGGTTGTCATAGTACAACTTTAGCCGACTCCCATTCACTAATCCATCCTTCCATTCTCCCTTCAAAGTCTTCAACTTTGAATCTCCTCCTTCTGTAACATAGGAGATATCATATGGCTCGAGCCAATGCATTCTAAACTTCCCAGTATGCTTGATGAACTTACTGTCATATACCAGCACTAGATCACCTTGCTTGAATGCCTTCTTCTTGATGTGCCTGTCATGATAGGCCTTCTCCCTTTCCTTCTGTACTTGCTAATGGAATCCTGTAATGAATTTGTCTTCTTCGAGTTCAACCAACTGTGTGAGCCTCTCTTGAACAGGGCCAACGTCATCCATATCTGTAAAGTCAACAATTCTTAATCTTGGCACTAGGTATTCCATTAGGACAATGACTTCGAGGCCATAAATCAACTTGAAAGGGGTCTGCATTGTTAATTTTTTACAGGTGGTTCTATAGGCACAAAGTACTGCTGGTACTCATAAATCCCATTCATCCATGTTCACACTACAAATCTTCGTCAACGATGTCTCCAAGATTGTGTTGAATGCTTCCACTGTCCCATTTTCTTGTGGATGGTAAGGTGTGATATTCTAGTGATGAACTGTAAATTCCTCAGTTAAGGCTTCAACTATTTTATTTATGAAATGTGTCCCTTGATCACTCATAAGGGTCTTTGGGCATCCAAACCTAGTTAGGATGTCATCAAATATGAAGCGCGTGACTGTATCTGCACTACAGTCCTTAACTTTTCTAGCTTCATCCCATCTGATCAAGTATTATGTTACTGTAATTATGTACCTTGCTCCTGTGTGCTTCCCTGGTGGGTTTATAGGTCCCACAAAATCAATGGCCCATTTATCGAATGCTTGTAGGGTCAGCTATGGTTCTAGTCTCATTTCATCTCTTCTATAAGGTTTCTAAACTCTTTGGCATACATCCTAGGCTCTGTAATAGTCTTTAGCATCTTTGTGTAAGGTAGGCCACTAAAGGACAACTCTAAGAACCTTCCACGTAGTTTCCTTCCCTGCATAATGTTCTCATGTGATGCCTTCATGAGATTTCACGAGGATCATTAATAATTCTTCCTCCATAACACATCTTCTCAATATCTCATCAGGTCCCATCTTGTATAACTATCCAACTATAAGTGAAAATTTGGAAGCGCACACTACTAGTTGTTTCTTATGAGGAATTGTGTACTGGATAGGGGCCATTCCTATTGATAGGAACTGGACTATATCTGCGAAGTGGTCATGAATATTTATAATGGCCAATAACTATGCATCCGAAAGTGTATCCTCCAAACTAGTTGGCTCTTTGCCATGTTCCAACCTTGACAAGTGGTTAAGGCCTTTGTTCATTCTTCCTGGCTTTACTATGATCTCAAAGTCATATTCCTGAAATAGCAGAAGCCATATTCATATTCTTCCCCCCAACACTGGCTTGTTGACTAGGTATTTCAGCGTGGAGTGATCAATAAACATTTTAAAGTGTCCTCCCAACAAGTAGTGGTGGAATTTTTGCAGTGCATACACCATGGCTAACCCTTCTCCCTCAGTGGTGGTGTAGTTAACCTCTGTAGTTGATAGCTTCCTTCTAGAAAAAGATAATGGATGGTCAATATATCCTTCACCTGTTTGTGCTAACACAACTCCTAATGAAATGGAAGATGCATCAACACGTACGAGAAATTCCTTGCTCCAATCTGGGAAGACTAGAATGGGCACAATAACCATTTTCTATTTTAGTGTGTCGAAGCTTTGTTGGCACTCTTCTGTCCATTGAAACTGACAATATTTCTTCAGAAGCTTCTCCATGGGTGTTGTAATCTTGTCATATCCTTTAATGAATTTCCTGTAGTATCCTATTTGTCCCAACACAGTGCACAAATATTTGACTGAAGTTGGAGGGAGTAGATAAACTATAATGGCAATTTTAGATGGATCTACCAACAATCCTTGCTTGCATACAATATGACCTAAGACCACTCCAAATGGTTAGAATAAGATGCACTTATTCAGATTCAAGGCAATTTGACACTGCCTGCATTTATCCAACATTAGCCTTAGACATTCAATATGTTTTTTCAATAGGCTAAAAGCAGTCCAATCATCAAAATATGCTTCTAGAAATTTATGCAAAAACTCCTTGAATGCTTTGACCACCACCCTGGAAAAGATGGTTGGGGCATTCTTCAATCCAAATGGCATCATGGTATACTGGTAGGATCCCCATTCTGGTGCAAATGTGGTCTTGTGGTGATCTTCCTTGGCAATTTAGATATGATGGTATCCGAAAAATCCATCTGTAAAAGAATATACTTCCTAGCCTCCCACATTATATAACACTTCGTTGGTGAATGGTGTAGGGAAGTGATCATGCAAAAAGGCATCATTCATCTTCCTAAGATCTACACATATCCTTATATCTCCTTTCTTCTTGTCTTACACCACCATAGGGCTAATCCATTCTAATTCCTCCACAATTTCTATAGTTCCTGCTTCCAACATCCGATCGAGCTTAATCTTCACTTTCTCCTTATATTTGGGGTTTAGTCTCTAGGGTCTCTGTTTGACTAGTCTTGCATATAGTTTCAAAGGTATCCACATCTCTCCCATAGGCCCTTTAATTCCTTTAATAGCAATGATCTTGGTTGGCAACAAGTCCTGATATTCATGCAATAATTCTGTAATTTTTTCAATAGTGGCAACATCCCAATAATCTCCAACATTGGCAAGATTCAGTGTCTATTTTTTTCCAATATTGACCTTCTTAATCTTGATTGGTTGTTTAATGAATAGTATCTCAATTCCTGGTCCTTCCACATCTCTTTGGCCTTCTATTTATGTGATTTTTACCTTTCTTGGATCATCATCTTCATTAGCACTGACGTTGTAACAACCTTGCAATTTCTGTAGAGGCACAGTCCATTCATCCTCTTCTTGATCCAAAGGGAGGTTAGATGCCTCCTTGAATACTTTCTGTCTTATAATCTACAATGCTTGATCTACTAAAGGATATTGACTTTCAAATAAGATAGTGGTTACAAAATTCTAAGTCATACCTTCCTAATCTGTAGTGACGAGGCGCAACTCTGTTTGAAGGTACTAGTTGATAGGTGTTGTGCCCAGTGTGTTAATGAATTTGTGCACCCACAACTCTTGAGGGATGTTTCTCTAGGTTGCCTTGCAACTTTGTACATGGTCATTTGGGAAGCTTAGACTTGTGTATTGAACTTCACAACCTTCTACTTGTGTTGAGAACCGCTTTGTCATCAAGGTATGACATTGTACCCAATATTTAATGTTGTTTTTGTGTGTCCTCCACCATCTTTCTTTCAGGCCTCATTCATCGCCAACAATATTTGTTGCATTGATAAACTTTCTTCAAAGTCCGACAAGAAGGTTTCTAAAGGATTCAAACCATCAAAGGTGGGTAAGTTACTTACTATTGAGTTGATCCAACTAACTTCTCTGGTTAATCTAGCACATCTTCTTGTAGATACTTCATACATTTTATTCTGCCAGTTTTCTAGTGCTTCTTCCGAGTCTGATGAACATGCGTTGTCACTTCGCCAACTTAGGTTTCCATCGGCCATAGGATTAATGTAATCCTTCTATCTGACTGTTAATTTGTATATGTTTTCCAATTCATATGCGTGATCTTCTTCTCTGATGGGATATGTGTATCTCTGAACTTCATCTAGATATAAGGGTGCAATGACCCTAAGGCCATCTCTTTCAAACATCATTCATATTTTCTTTATATCAACCACAATGGAATTATTGAAAGCCCAATCAATTCCTAACAACACAATGTAAAGACAACTATCATCAACTATCTCAATTACCTCAAAATCTGCAAACATTCTTACTCTGTCGATGTCCACAGGGACATGTTCCATTCTACCAAAGGGGCTTATAGCTTGTTGATTAGCCATTCTAAGCTTGATAGGGGAATAGATCAACTTAGTTTTTCCCATTAGTGCCCAGGTTTGCTTCGTTATGGAATTGACCTCCGACCCTAAGTTGAGGACCACATAGTCTATATCATATTCACCTATCTGAGCATTCAAATGTAATTCCTTATTTGTCCTTCTCTTTTTAACAATTTGGTGTACTTCCATATTTAGTAAGGGGTCTATATTTCCTATCTCATATTGTCTGATTAAATTTTGTATTTCTTGGACAATTCTCTCATCTTGAATCAAATTAATACAAGTATATATAAATTCCATGAGCTTGCTTACCTATTTTCCTTCTCTTGGCGAGGCAGATTGAACAAATGCCTGAGGCATTCCATATTCTCTCACTTCTGGTCATGTTTTGGATGAATATCCTTTGTCTTCTTTGAGATCTTTTCTTGCCTCCTCAAATACTTGCCTTTCTTTCTTTGCATCAAACATTTTTCCTGACTCCTGAGTCTTATGTAGTCTTTCCTTGGGTTAGTCTCTCTTCTCCAGTAGCAGTGCCTCCTCTGGTTATAAAAGTGACTCTAGGTTATTCTCCACGAGGTTCATCATATATCAGTTGTACTTGCGGGTTCTACTAAGGTCCTTGTCTCTCCTGAAGCTTAGCCAACAATGCTGGACATTCCTCGATAACATGTTTGAAAGAGTTGCAATAGCTGCAAGTAGTGCAAGGGTTTTGACAGTCCCTTGATAGGTGTCTAGGTTGTGCACAGTTGTAGAAGATGATATGTCCTCATCCTCAACCCATATCGCATTCTTTTCCTCATCCTCTGAATCCACCGTGAGGGTTGAAATTTCCTCTCCCAAGGGATTTGTACTGCGTAGTGTTTCCCTCTTGTTGTAATTCACCTTGAATTTTGTATATATCTCTTGACCTTTCATGCATGAGATCGTAATCCATACAATCCCTATCATCATGTCCCACATATTTATAGAATGTGAAATATAAATTCGTGGGTGTCTGAACATATTTTTTCATGTAATAACACTCACCAGTACGATGTCTATTTCAACATACTTCACACCAGGGTAAGGTGACTTGCTTCAAAGTGATTGGATCTCCAGAGGCCAAGTATTCATGGAATAAGGGGTAATGTTCCTTTTCATGGCCCTCTGATCTGCATCTGACACACCATATGTCTTCTCTTTTATCTTTTCCCTTGTCTTTCTTCATATCTTCAACCTGCAGAGACAAACTAGTTAGCTGACTCAAGATCTGGCTCATACCTGAACTGGATTCTCCCATAGGGGATGATTCTAGATTCATGGATATCTACAGCACCTCAACCTACGAAGCAATATTCTGTTGCATTAGAGGAACTTTGATGTGTGGTAACAAGGCAGCAATGAATCACTCTTTTTTCTTCTCATCTGGGATATGAAAAGTCAATCGGTCTATTAAGGTCTTAAATCTCTGGTGGAATTCCTAGACAGGCTCGACTACCTTATGTTTGATCTCTTTCATATATGTAATACATTGTGACTCTGACTTGGGTTTATTGAACTATGCAGTCAACACATTCTTGATTTCATTTAGTGGCTTAGGTTGTGCAAGTCCTTGGACAAGCTTCATGTACCAACTTAGTGCGTGGTCTCAAAGGGTAGTACTAAACTGGGTTCTTTTAACTGCTTTGTCGGTGACATTTTTAATATTACATAAGACTTCACATAAGAACTGGTGCTAATCAAGGTTTTCAGACCCATCTCCCCTAAAGATAGGGAGCCTCACCTCGTCTTCCATAGATCTTCCTAGGTTTCCTGTCTGAGTATGTGGTGGACTACTAGTGATAGTGCTCTGAACACTCTGGTGACTTGGATTACTCTGATTTCTTAATGTTGTTGGACAACAAGAGGATTAATAGTACTTACCTCAACAGTCTGAGCAGTTCCTGAAGTTTTTGGCTCATCTTGATGAGGTTCTTCAACTTCCTCTTCGTCTTCCCTAGTGGTTTTTGAATGCTCTTTGTCTGTTAGGTATACCTCTTCCCCACTATAGAAACCCTCATCCCCATATTTCTACTTAAATAAGTTCACAAGATGAACTTCTATGAATTCTCTCCCACTACACGTATGTCCAGCCTCTGTGTCACTGTCACTGTCCAAAATTTTGAAATCTACTTCAAAATCTGACCAATCTACTGGACCTTCAATATGTTCTTCTCATGAAACAACATCTTGATCCTCAACTTCAGAAAATATAAAAATTTTCCTCTGGGTCCCTTGAAGAAATATCTCTCTGCTTGGCTATGTGAATCTACTATGTCAACAAAAAACTTGATGATGTACCCTCCAATGGTGCTATCAAACTAGTGATCTATTGCTCATGACACGATGTTAAAAACTCTCTTGAACTTCTTGATCAACAACGACGTCCAAACTATAGTAGGTCTAGATCTGATCTCAAATTGGGTATCTGCTAACCTAGATAACCACTCATGTAGCTCTTGATGGATTCCTCCAAAGAAAATCTCATGTATATCGATAAAGATATATCTCTCTATCCAATCCTTTTTGTTAAGATTAGGGTTATTGTTCTGGGCTTCAATGAAGTCCTTCTCTTAATCCTCTATCCACTTTTGAATCTTTGTCTTTGATGGGAACCACCTTGAAATTCCCTTAAGAAGATTCCAGTCCCGACAACATAACCATTTGTTGGAAGAGGGGAAAACCTAGGGTTCAGCTCCAAGAGCACACCAACAAGCCCTAACTACTAGCCCTTTCGACTATACCTGCGAAGCAGATGAAGTCTCACCCGAAGAAACTATGGGGGGGTTGTAGGACAAAGATGTCTAAAACTAAGGGAAATGTCAAGTGGATCTAATACTAGAACAATACAACATGAATATATCACTTATCATCTTAGATCTATTCCATACATCTTATCATATGTACCACAATATTGCAATAACAGTGTATCAAATGATAATAAAAGAGCATCAATCACACATAACACAAAGTATACATGGTTCACCCTCTCTCTAGGGCTACGTCCACATAACTATGCTTTATAATATATTAAGATGAAATCATACAGTTATGATCTATGCTCTTAGCTAATAGATCTCCTCTATTCTTCTCTCTATCTCTCCCTTTCTTGCTCACCCAGCTGTAGGACTTGACCTTTTCACCTAGCTAAAGGTCTTTACAATATCAGAAGGCTCTCACTCTTAGCTATTCTCTCTCACACAATATTACCCATTCAATCACACAATGACAAAGACAACAAAATTACACCCACTAGATCGAACCTCCTTCCCACTTGTAGGTTCTTATTTATACATTACAATATCTCACCGAAATCCTTAGGTTGAAACCTAGGCATCAAAACCCTAGATATCAAAACCCTAGGTGTCTAAAACCCTAGGTCAACTTGACCCATGTTTTCAGGGCTTCGCCATCCTGTCTTTCCTTCCTTCTCGCATGGTGCTCCAAAGAATATGATGGTGGCTTCTTCCTCTTGCTGAGCTATCCACGATCCTTATTTCTTGTTGATCTATCATTCTTGATCTCCTCATCTAACGAATTGCTTTCTTGGACTTCACTCTGTCTTTTCTGATATTTTTCTCACTTTGACCTAGTAACAATCATTGTGTCTTCTGCGAAGTTCACATTTTTCCTTTTCTTCCTTGTTCTTCACTTACTTCCATAACCAAGGGACAAAAAGGGATAACAGAGCAACCCAAGGCATACATATTCAAGCAAAGAGGTTTCACACTACCAAACTAGGCTTGAAGAAAAAAATAATGAAACTAACTCTTTTTTTCTTTTCCTTATAAAATTAAATAATTTTAATGATCTCTGAAATTGATGGTAAGGTAGAGAGAGCCAAATGACCCTAAAATTCCCAGAAATATGAGAAGAGTTGCAAAAATCTTACTCAAGATATGTATGTGACTCTACACAAGGAAACAGGCATATGTACATGCATGTCACAAAGGAAATACATGTATGTATAGACTTGTCTACACAGTAGGGCACATATACAACCCTAAATATTCCAGAAAGACTAGAAAGAGAAGGCCATAAGGCTTGACAAGGAAAAAAAACTCCAAATCACTAAAATTCTCAGTTAAAGATAGAAAAGGCCAGACAAATATGAAAACAAAATGCAAGCACCTATAACTAACCCACAAGGGAGACAATACCTAGTATGGTCACCAATTCTGTTATAGAAAAATTCCCCTATGGCTATGGGTTAAAGCCACAATAGGGAAAGGATTCTTAAATAATTAACACTATCCCAAAATTGAAATAAAAAAATCTTGCAACTAAATTGATTAACAACTACCAATAATAAGGAATAAAGAAGCATACTAGGTTTTCTACATTTGATGATGATCCCATAGTTGAAAACCTTTTGCTTCAACACTCCTTCCAAATAGTCCCTTTGATCACTTGCAAAAAAATCAAGTAGACAAATACAAAGGGGGTATGTTACACACCTAAATGTCATACCACCAAATGTCGCACTTAAGTGTTGTAAGTGTAGTATTCACCTTACTAAGTGTCGCATTCACTTTATCAAGTATCGTATGCACTTTACTAAGTGTCACATGCACTTTATTAAGTGTCACAACTTTGACACCATGGAAGAACATTTTCATAATCCCTAGTCATTGTCGAGGAGAAAACCTCAACATGATAAGGTCAAAACCATACCTTTTAACTTGATATTTTGACCATTTTTGAAGGTCAATGCTCCCTTTCATGTGTATAGGGAATGTTGAACTCTTGTCAATTCTCTTTTTCCCATGTATAGGGAACATTGCCAACGCCCTGTGCTCAGTGTTGGGGGAGTGTTGAAGTGGTTAGAGGGAGTTATAGCTAGCCCACCTTATTCTAATGGTTAGTTTCGAGAACATGAGGTCAAGGATTTGAGTCATGTCTCATGGATCCATCTTAGGTAAAATCAATATCCATGAGATAAGATAAATCCCAACTTATGAAGCTAGATCCTCAACCATTTCCCAAAATACACCATGATGCTTAAGACTGCAACTCCTATATAATGAGTGAATTCCAAGGTGAAAAGGGGGAGAATCCATGTGAGCATCATAATTATGATGTTGAGACATTAAGGAGAGGGATGGATAGGGGAGCTTGGAGAAGGTGCTACAACATCAACGTTGGACTGTAGGTGCTTCACTACAGCCTTCCATTAATATATAACTTGACCTATTCCCTTCATGTTTCATGTCATTATCTCATGCATGTTTATTGTTGTGATATTCATCATAGATAGATCTATTTTCACTGGACAATCTAGTGTCGAGGAAGGTGGCTTCTCTTTGTTCTTTGCAAGTTTTTTCTTGCACCTAGGAGCTTGGTCAACAAGGTCAAAGGCTAGATCAATGATAACAACTATCATAAGAAGGTAAGTCACCCATCTATTTCTTCTCATTTATTTTTCTAAATAGTTCTAAAGGGAAGATAGTGTCTATTTGTTTTCTTCTATTTTGGATCAAATAAGGGGTCTTGATCCAAGGAGGGTTTCACTTGTCTGCAGGGGGAACTTAACCACAATAAAAAATTAGAGACTCCATTGGGGACAAATTTATTAGTATTTACTTGGTTTATTCTATCCTTTTGAACCTTTATTTTTACTTGATATTGTTTAATTAGATGCATTTTGATTTCATCCTTTCCTTCATCATGATTGGGAAGATCATTGAGTCAAACAAATGATTTCATTTGAATCTAGGAAATATTTTATGCTTTTTCAATCATTGCCAGGCTTCAACACTACCCTCTAGTGGCCTACAAAGAATTGAAAACCCAATTTAATGCTCCATGTCAGTCTTTTGGGAAACATTGACCTCTGTTCAATGCCCTGTTTGCATTATTACAAGAGCATTGATCTCCTTTCTAGGTCAATTTTAAGCTCATTTTGCCTCTTTTTTCTTAGATTCATGAATCAAAGTTTTTCCTCAGAGTCTTTTATGATTGGTTGTGAATTTGTTTGATTGAAATAATTGTGATTACCATCCTTTCTTAACTCTTTTGATTTTGCAAATCCTTCAAATTTGTAGAATGAGCATGACTACCTTGGGCTAACCTGATCCTTTGGTCAAATTCTTTCTTACGAGTAGTTTGATCCTCATCATAAATGTTCTCAAACTTTTGTTATATTGATTTCAAAAATTTGTAAGTGTCTCACTTGATTGATTTTGAAGTCTTCTTCATTGATTTGGGATTGCAAGTGTTTCTTTGAGCATTGTTTTTTAGCCTTTTCTTCTTCTTTGGGAATCTTTTGATCCTTTGAATGTTAGAAGCTATACAATACTATTGCAACTTAGATTTTTTCTTTGATTCTTGCTACTCATTTTTTGAGGTTTTCAAAAAGAGATTTACTTTCTCTTTTACAATTTAAAGTCTTTGATTGAACAAGTTTTGAAGTTTTTCTCCCACTTGGATTCTTTCAGTTCCCATCAAACTTTTGAGTGCATTCTTGTTTGGATTCTTTTTGTTCCTTTATGTTAGCATTGAATTATTTCATTATTAATTGAAAGAAAGGAATAATATAAGTCTTGAACTTGATGTGATTTCATTGCATATACAACCAAACACAAATATTTGTTTGCATTCTTAATAAATTTTGTTTTGGTATATCTTTTGAAAGAGCTAGTCTTGCATTTTCTTTAGGATTTCAAAAACATTTATTGATAGGTTGGAATACTTATTCTCTCTATTTGAGAAGAAAATTGAAAGTTTTTATGATATTTAGTGATTGTTTGTAGTAAGGATAAAAATATATCTTCTCATTTCCTTAGATATAATTCATTGAACAAAATATTCTTCATTTCATTCTTTCTGCATGGTTCTGGATTTGAGTCACAACATCATCAATTTCATCTCCATGGAACTTTCTAAATAAAAATGGCCAATGAAATCAACCAACACACTAATAAAATCAATTAGACATTTTTGTATTTATAACACACCAAAAATAGTCTAAGGATAGGTCCTTTGGATTAGGGTGAAGTGAGTTAATTATCCAAGGCTACTAAACAAGACTCTAGAACACTTAAGAGTGACAAAATCCAATTGTCATATAGGCATAACTGGGAACCCCCTATAACATAGGGGATAAACATGAGGTCAGGTGCAAAAGAGAAACAAAGATTACCCCTCCAAATATTTACTAATTGTAGTAGAAAGAGCGTATATTGGGGGTTTTTCTTGAGTGTTACTAGCTCATTTGGTCTTAATGCTTCATGAATCTCAAATCCATTCGAGGTCCTCAAGATTATTACTAGTCCACTTTTATTTAGTCCTCTAGAAGAGCTTCAAAGTTTGTTATCCTTCCCATACATTTGGTCCTTACTATCGACTGTACCCCCCCCAAGAGGTCGACTACGAGTTGGTAACCCTAGTAACCTTTCCAAGGTATCTACAGAGGTGGTTGTGAAGGGTTTCCCATGGTACGCAGTGAAAATGTCGTATCACACTTTTAGTACCCTTGCAAGGTGATCCCACAAAGCAAGGGTTGCTTGCACCGATATGGGATATGGAGGTTAGGGTAACAACTTCTCATTTATTTGTTGATATCTTGACATCCTCTCTTCGAAATATCCTTTTACCTACTATTTGTTTGGTTGATTACCTATAGGTATTTTATAAGGGTTTGTTCTTTCAGATTTCATAGTTGGACTTATGAATCATTAAATTTTCATTGTGGTTGATCAAGGGCTTCAAAGATATCGCAAAATGCAAGGTTTAGATCTTGAGGTTCAACAAAATCCTTCTAACAAAGAAATTATTAGTGAAGAAATGACTTATGAGGTCAATAATGTATCTCCTGGAAGTGACCAAATTGAAGAACTGACCACAACCTTCATAGAAGGTGTTGTACATTACACAAATCCCCCTTTAGCTGATCCACTTGGCCCAATATGTGTTGAACTACTGTCCATGAGATTTCTTGATGCTTATTATTCTTACCATTTACCGACCAGTTCAGCCACTAGGAAATATTTTGACATGAACCAATCGACATTTGACTTTATAGATGGATTGGGAGTTTCACCTCCTCTATATATAGCTTTTGTAGTTGATCCTACAAGAGATAAAACCACTACTATTGGTGCTTCTTGTAATATCCCTAGGTCGAACCCAATTGTAAATGTAAATGCAAATGCACTTAAGTTGGTGGGTTGTTTGATATCATTTTTGTATGCACCTTTCATGGCATAGTGCATGCATGTACTACACAATAAAATGAGGAAGTGTGCACATTCCATGATACCGTGCGTAGAAACTTAAGTGCGTGTGATTTTGAGGCCAAGGAGCCTTTGTGTATATGATGTGTTTTATAGGCTGGTGAGCCAATTTTGTGATTATTAGGCCGGAGAGCCTAGATGTAAAAGGAAAGTGCACCTACTTTTGTATATGTCTTAGCATTAATATAAAATACAACATTGCACACAAACCGACCATGATAAAAGAGTATGGAGGACTAAACTCCACTAGTTAGGGAAAGGGTGGGGGATAAATGTTAAGGAAAGGAGGCTAATCCAGGGAGCTTAAGACAAAAATGAATACTATATTAATATTTCTTAAAGTAGAAAGTATGGATAATTATTTTATCCTAAGTTCTAAAGATGGGGACAGGTGGGCCAAAGTATCTCCCAAAATGACAAGTGTCAAGTTGTGGACATGCATACATATTGTTTGGACTTATTTCATTTTCCATCATTCCTCCCATCATTCTGGCATCTGGTCAATCATCCATGAGCATTCACACACTCATTGAGATATCTTCTGTACCTTCATGTCACTATACTTGAACCTGTATCCATAGCCATACTTGTTTGTGTAGATGGTTAGATGGGGAGCTGGACTGAAGAAGCGCGTTGTTAGGCCCGTGGGATATTGAAGAGGTGGGTTTTCAGGCCCGTGAGAAATTCCTCTCTTGGTGAGAGAATTTTTGGGAATTGATTTCCTGAAAGTGCTAAACTGCAGCTACAGGGCTCTGAGACTTGTTGTCCAACCTGTTGCTGAAGCCTAGAAAGGAAGTGGGGTAGCCGAAGGACTATTGAGCAGAGAAAGGGAACACTTCATAGGGTGGGACAAGCATGTGGGGAATGGGGGACTATAGGCTGTTAGTTTGAGTGGGCACTTGTGACAAAGTCTTTCCTATTGTCTATGAGTCGTTAGCTTGGTTAGGAATCCCTTTACCTGGGTGGAGTTTAGTCCCAACTCGGGGGTGACCCACTGCTGAGAGTGATGAGCAGTCTGGTCTAAGGCTGTGAGGTTCATGGACGATCTACATGCAGTTGGTGATATTCTTACCAAGATAAGTGTCAACCATGTGATAAATTTACATGCTTCATTATTATTTATGTGTTTATTTTTGTGGGTTTATCCTATGTGTGGTTATAACTGTCTTTATAGTTATGGGTATTTCCTGTATATGATGCATGTATGTGTTTACTATTATTTCATTATGAATCCGTGCAATTACATAATGAATTTTTTTGTTTACATTTTATATATAAATTTCCGCAATAGTTCTATGTGTATATATTTTAATTGCATGTAGTTCGAAAAAGTTATGTGGCATAACTCAATTGGATGTTGGGTATGTTACAGTATGTTCCATAGAGAGAACAAAAAATTTCTCTGGAGTAGCATGACCCTGCATGGGTGGTCAAGGATGTTACAATATGGTATCATATATTTAGTTTTCAATACTGAGCTTGGATGGGCCAAGCAATATGAGTTGAAGTGAAATTTTACAGAGGATTGATTTTGAAGTGGCCAAATTTCAAGTTACAAAGCGTCCATGGTAAAATTTAAAAGCAACGACGCGGATTTGGGAAGAAGACCCAATTTATGTTGTTAAATTCATGGGAAAATTGAGAAATTTGGCCAAGTGGTGAGATATTCCTGATTTAATATATGTTCTAGCAAATTGAGACTTATAATTGGTTGAATTTGTAGTCATAGTGAATCCATGATAGTTGGAGCAAGTTTTATAATTAAAATTCTCAATTCATGAATTGAGTTTGGGAAAAATTCGTTCCATAAATGTTAACCCACTGTGATTTGTTTTTTCAGAGGTTGAATTGGTGTTATCGGGGTGAAATTGAACAAATTTCATAGTTGCAGAATGTCTATGGTAGAAATTGGGGAAAAGTTAAGAAAAAGGCCCAATTTCTACAACAAAATTCACGAGGAATTGATGCACATAAAAATAAATGTGCGTAGGTGGGCACACTAAAAATGCATGATGCACAATAAAAATATTGTGATATGTAAAAATTAGGAACTACGCGGAAAAATGTTGGTGTGTGGTTGTGCGTACTAAATTTTGGCGCCACGTGGAAAAATGTTGGTGTGTGGATGTGCATGCTAAACTTTGGTGCCGCACGGAAAAATGTTAGTGTGTTGGTGCATGCGCACTAAATTTAGCATTGTGCAGTGTGAGTGCACATATTAAGGTGCGTGCGGTGTTTGCAGTATTGGCAGAGCACATAGGAGTTTGGTTGGTGCGCGCGCAATGTGGGTATATGTTGTCATGTGACAATTTAGTTAATGGTGTGCACAGAGTATTGGTGCATGGTGGGGGCGTACTAAACTTTGGCATGATGCAGCGCATAGAGTGAAAAGAGTGTGTAATATCAACACGTGATACAAAAATTTCACGCAACAGGTAGTTGTGCAAGAACCCCAAAACTGTGTGCGGTGGGTTTTGGCACGTGCCACAAAAGTAGTGCACGCTAGTTATTAGCGCGACAGATAAGA
Source organism: Picea engelmannii (assembly GCA_009831015.1). Lineage (NCBI taxonomy): Eukaryota > Viridiplantae > Streptophyta > Pinopsida > Pinales > Pinaceae > Picea > Picea engelmannii. Next base: position 55,859 of record ML783577.1, on the reverse strand, counting down.
AATACACAATGGTTATAAGTGCGCAAAGAATGATTTACCATATGGTGTTGATGCCCATGATAAATATGGGTGTACATGTTGAATTTTTTGCATGCAAAGTCATTTGGGGGGTGAACAACAATGGAAAACCAGTGATTTCTGCAACATTTTATACTATTTGAATGTCATCTTTTTGCAGTGTGTTTTTGAGGCCCTTAAGAGCGTTTTTAGCTACTCAAAAACCACAAGAACATAGTGTACCTAGGCACACTTTGTCTTTGAAAATCAAATAAAAGAGCTCAGAGATATCTTTCTAATGGTGTAAACCATTTTCCAAACAGAGCTTTTATGAAAAAGTTACAACACAAACAGTGGAGGGTAAATGTTAAGACCCAACTAACTTCAAAGAGCCATAACTTTCTACTCCAGAATTTGATTGAGGTGCAAGAGAATTCAATGCAAATATATTGAACCATAGAATATGGTCCTATAGATGAATCAAATTTATGGGCATGTTAAAAATTCTTAATATGGAAATTAAGGTACCTGTAGCATTCTATACCAAAAACACGAATTGGCCTAGAACTTCAGCAGGCTGTAACTAGCAGCCTAGAACCCAGAAAAATGTGAAACTTAGACAGAGTGTCAAAAATATGTATATGAAGAAACCCAATTGATATCCTATGAAAAATCCAATGGACTATGTGCAAAAATTCATATTTACAACGCAGAGTTGCGCCAAGTTGAAGAATGAACAAAAACATTAATGGGCAATTTTCAAACAACCATAACTTTCTGCTCAAGACTCGGAATTGAGCATGGGAGTAAGCATTGGAAAGTGGAATATAAATATCCACCTAGAAAATTGATTTGGGCATTCAATTTTTCTGGAAATCAGAAGAAATAATTATGATATATTATTGAACCATAATGGTTCATATTTTTCATGAGATTGTTGAAACAGTTAGCCTAACAAAGTTTTGTTGGATGCACATTTTGTAGAGTTAAAAAAAACTAGATTAGACTAGGATTAGTATAGATTCCAGAGAAATGGAAGAAGCACGAGAGAATTACAACCAGAAAGATGATATCAGAGGGATGGATATCCATTTGCGCATTGAAAGAACAAACTCCAATGGACATAGAGAAGGAAGGGATGAAAACATGAATCTGGTAGAGATCATTTAAAATTTACAGAAGGATGTAAAAATACAAAAAGATGATAATAAAAGGCTTATGAGATACAAAGGGAAAAAAGAGGACATAAACATGAAGTTGATGGAAATCTTGGACATAATAGAAAATAAATTGGATAAGGAGAGTGGCTTAAGAAAATCAGGAAGTCACAGGTCTCCTAATGAGAAAATAAGAACAAGAAGTGTTAGAAGACATCACCATCACTCCCCGAGGAATTCCAATAAGAGGGAACACAACAACTCAAGTCCATCCTTTGTCAGGAAGAATAATGGGTCTGGGGTGGATGAGCTACGAGGAGAAATGAACAAAATCAAACCTCCTACATTTGATGGTGAGCACAAGGAGGATGAAGATGAAGAGACATGGTTTTTGGGCATGAGAAAGTATTTTCAATTACATAATTATTCTTCTCACATAGAAGGTAGAATTTCCATCTATCAACTCAAGGGAAAGACATCCATGTGGTGGAGTCAGATTGTGCAGTTACAACACATTAAAGAGAAAGTGTTACTTGGAGGGAATTCAAGAAGTATTTTGAGAAGAAATACTTGACTAAGAGATACTATGAAAAGAAAATGAAATATTTCTTTGAACTCAAGCTTGGGAGTATGACCATAGATGAATATGAGAGAAGGTTTTTTAGAAATTATGAAGTGTGTTTCTTTCATCAAGAATTAGACCTTTAAGATTCAGAAGTATTTGAGTATATTTCCAACATTCATCAGTGAAAAAATACAATATGATGATCCCAAGACATTGGAGGAGACCTTAAGGTGATCTAAATGCCTATATGATCAACAAAAAACAAGGCCAACTTTCCAAAAATCTTGGGAAGACAAAAATAAATTCAAGATGGATCAAAGGAAGAAGGGAACTAAGCCACCATTCTTTAGAAATAATCCTCAGGGACAAACAACTTATAGAGAACCCAGAACGATTGATACAAGGGGTCAAAGGACAAGGAAATCACCTATTCAATGTTGGGGTTGTAAAGGAGATCATATGTTTAGAGATTTCCCTCACAAAGGTGAAAACGTGAGGACTTTTCACAATGTTGTTGGCACAGGGGCAGACCCAGGGTTCAATGCTACAACAATGCACCAACAAAACCCTAAGTACCATCCCTTTCGGCAACACCTGTGAATTAGATGAAGTCTCCCCTGAGGTATAGGCAGGGGTGGTTGTGAGACTCAGGTGTCTACAACCTTAGTTGTGACAAAGATCTGTGATTATGATACTTAATAGAGCACTTATCACCATCATATCATCAATATGAAATCAATACCTACTTCGCTGATAAAACAGAGCTTCACAACATTCACACTGATCTAATGTAGTTAAGTACTTAGCACAAACAAATGGATCAGATCTAGCATAAGCAATCACTAAGCACATTTATAGAAGTTAGATCTAAATTTCCTACACATCATTATCACAAAGCATGAACAAATTTATCTATCTCTATCAAAGCACATAGCAAGAGAGTCGTAAACACATTAAGACAAGAACAAAGCATAACAACATAGTATTTACGTGGTTCACCCCCACCCTGAGGCTACATCCACCAAATCTTCTTCTTTATTGTCTTCATTCAATAGGTTACAAGCACAGAGCCTCAAAAACCTTACTCTGCATAGGAAAACGGATCTGTGCAGCTTGCTAGATCCTTCTTCCTTGCATTACAATGCTAAACCTTCTACAATATACTACAAGGACCTGCAATTAGCTCTGCAAGTCTCTTACATTCATGCACAAATCACTTACAAACTCTACTTGCAGTTAGCATACATTTACATCAAATAGATGCACCACCCTTCTATCTAGCCTAAACGTCTATTTATATATTACAAAATAGGCCTAAACATGGTTAAACCCATGGGTTGACATCCCATTTCTGTTACATATTCCCACATCCCAAAAAGGACCCAAAAGGGGGTCGAGATACCGCAATCTCTGCTTCGTCTTTCGCTCCTCCTTCGATAGGTTGCGAAGTCCAAAAGTAGGCCAAACTTGACCAGATATCAAAAAAACCTGGTCAAGGGCCAACAGGCCCCCAACACTCACCTGTGACTCGTCCCGAGTCACTCTGATGTAGGAATTTCTTGTTTGAACTCTTCGAGCTTGGCTCGAATTTCTTCAACTTGATGTTGTGCTACACGCTCTTTTTCAACAAATTCTTGAATGACTACATCATTCATAGGTCCTTATAGCTGTTGTTCTGCTGCAGTTCTAACCTACTCCAGTTCTACTCCCCGGCCTTCTACCTCTGTAAGCAAATGATAGGACTTATCTTGTACTGGTTGGAATTTCTGAGCTATCTCCATAAATCTTCTCTGGATATTTTGGATTTTTTGTTGGGTGTTTCACTACTCTTGAGATTGCTTCATTCTTTTCACAGATGATAGAGACCTTAACTGTGCCTGTAGTGTTTCTACATGTTTCTTCACTTCCTGGAGCTGTGACTCTAGTGCCTACAACTCTGGGTTCTCGGTAAGTTTCTCATACGTCGGAGAACTGCGATCAACAAATTGCTTGCATTCTAAGGTAACGACCTTCAGTCTGTCAACAACACTGTGGACAGCAGCTTCTCGTTGGTCCCTTACATCCTGTGGAGTCTTAGGCATAGTGCATAGTTATAAATATGCAATGTGTTATTGTAGTTGTTGGATCACTTCTTCAAGTTGCACTACTTGATTCATGATTTGATCCTCTACCTTTACTTCTATGACAGTCACAGAGAAAAGCACTATGTTGACCATTTCTTTTACTTCGAGTTGCTCCATGAGCAATTGTTCCTTGTATTTCTATAGTTGGAATTTTTCTTCGTCAAAATTTTCTTGGAGAGAAAGCTTCTCTCATTCTGCAGTACTACGTTGCTATACAAGGACTCCTTGTACTTGTGTCAAAGCCTGGGTGGCTTGCGTTATTTCTTCTTGTTCTTATCAAAGGTGAGCTTCGACTATATCATCTAATCAATGGAGTTGAGTTGGCTGATCTCCCAGATCTATTGTTCCTAATGGAAGAGGCACAGTGGAGACTGCATGGATGGACTGTAGTGCTTACTGTACTCCTTGGAGCTCAATATCGATTCTATTGTACATCGCTTCCTACATAGCCTCTTGTGTCTCTACTATATCCAACGAAGCATCATTCAGGGCTGCTATAATGAAATCAAGGTCATCTGAGGTGAGGATAGTCTACACTTTGGTCATAGAAGATTTTGATTTCTTCCAGGAGGAAGGCTTCAGGGGGGGAAACCTTCCTTTTCTTCGAGGGGTCCTCCTCATCTCTAGGCTGTGTAACCTCACCTTTCTTTTGTTCAAATTATGTACCATCTATCTCTCTACCATCACCTCCTTTCTCTGGTGATATTGAAGCAGTCTTCATGGATGCACTGTCTAAATCCTGAACCTCTTCAGTTTTCTTCATCCTGCTAGGCCTGGGTGTATCCTGTGCAGTTTTTGGATTGTCTATATCGGATATCTCTGCAGGGTCTGCTAGAATGAGGAAGACCGCTGACCAGTCCTTGGTGATATCCTCCAAGTCCTCCTCTGTTAGCTTGTAATAGGATTGAATTTGTTGCTTGTGCTTGTCATCACGTGCTGTGATGTAAATGAAATGACGGTCTGTGTTGAATTTCATCAAAGGACGAAACCTGTGTAAAGTATTCAAAGTTATGCAAGGCATGGAATGTATGGCTACCTTCAATTGGTTATAGCATGTGTGAAATACATTATTGGACTGCCACTGTTTATTCATGTCGATTGAATACCACGGTCTGTTGAACTTCACAGCCAATGGTTCAAAGGGCTCGATGTCCAAGAAGGTCGCACCTTCTGGCATCTCCCAGGAAATGAAAGTGATCAGGATCAATATCCAGATGAAGTGAAATTCATACCCTTGATCCTAGGATTCTCTGCAGTCAAGTTCTAATTGGTTCACCCGGTACTTCACCCAATTCATTTGTAGGCCCTACACGCACTTCCCTGCGAGGTTCGACTACAAAACCAGTCACTTAGGTGGGTTGGTTCTTGCATACTAAATTTACTGCGATCGATTACCAGGTGAGGCGCACTGTGCCACTCTATATAGAATCTACCTTGTAGCCTCGCGTGCCCTTCTCGACATCACAATAGGTGTCCTTGATCATTTGACCTAGAGCACGATACATTGTTTTCCGGGACATAAATCCTGTGGGTCAGGGCCTTGCATACTTAGCCTTGTGATCCAATTTATCTATGTCAGATCCACTTTTATGTGACAATTTAAGGATAGATAACCTACATGGTAACAATAAAATAACAATTTGACACATGCATTCACCTCCTGGTGCCGTTCGAAGTGAGAAATATTCATAGCGTTCAGTAGGGTGGACTGTGCGAGGTTATGGGTCCATGAATGAGGGATGATATTCAAATTATTTCCCTTTTTTCTACTTAGGTACTTATGCATGGCGAGCATATTGTAAACTTTTTGGTCGCCAAGTTTGAAGTCACTAGACTTCAATGCTACAATCTTTTCTTGGTCTATGTGAAATGTGTGGATCCCCTTCGGGAGGTACGCAATGACCAAGCCATACTCAAAATCTCTAGGTACGCTGTCGTGGTTTACATCATCGATTAAAGGTGGTATATAAGTAGGTAATATTCTCATAATCAACTTAGCATTCGTGAGATCATCTGTGTGCTTAGTTCGCTTCTCATCTGATGGCTGTTATGGTCTGGCTCGAGCAGTTTATGGAGAGGCCGACATTCCTCTCATGGATTATGCTTGTACACCTATGGGTAATTCTCTCTCTGACATGACTCTTTCAGTCATTAGGTCGATCAAAAATTCCTCAACAACTCTTTTTGCAGTGCTCAACTCATTTGACATACACGCTCGGGGTTAACAATCTCAAGTTCGGGGGGGTAGCTTAGAAATAGTAATGAGAGAGAGAGAGAGAAGAAGAATGGTGATCATGGTATAAACTAAACGTAGTATATGGGCTCAAATTCTCAATTGGAAAAAGTGTTCTTGGTGCGTGGCATGGTGGGATAAATAGGTAACTCGACAACGTGTCGCTTGCAACGGGTATGAGGTCTTCATTAACTTGGTTCTGTCTGTTATGACACGGTATCAATGGTCGGATGGCAAGATGGCTGCCCATAAATGGTTTTCTATTCATTTGGAGCATTGATCTAACATTTATAATGTTTCCAACCAGTTATATTGCTTCGCCATGGAAAAGTGCCATGTGTCGCTGTTCTGATATCCTGACAAAGCTCCAATTTTGAAAATTTTCCTTCTATGAGGTTCCCTCTAAGACTTTCTATAACTTTTCAATCGTATCCTTCTTCTTACTTTGATTTCTATCCTTCTTTCTAGTGAGCTTCGTCTCATTATGTCTTTTCCCATTCTAATTCTTATCTTCTCTTAACATAGTTACTTCACGTTGTGTTGACGGGCGAAATTGTCCATCCGTCAATTGAGAGAGTGGAACCGGTCCGAGGTTGTCTAAATAACCCAAGCCGTTTGGAATGAACCACCCTGACGGGTTTAACGGCTCCGTTGGCCGCTCTGAGGTCCTAAGAAAACCAAAGAGAAAACTAACCTAAACTAACTAATCTATCTAAACAAACTAAAACTAACTAAACTAATAAAACAAACTAAAACTAAATAAAACTAATAAAACAAACTAAACTAAATAAAACAAACAAAACTAACTAATCTACTAAAATAAAATACTAAATAAATTAAACTAAAACTAAATATAAACTACTCTAACTATTATATACAATCTACTAATTATTATTACACTAACTCTAGCAATTAAATATCTAATTACTAATTGAATTACAACTTATTCACAAATATACAATATCTACAAGTTGCGGATTTGAATAAAACCTGTAAAACTCATGTGCTTTCTGCCCTAAGACAGCCGGATTTTTTTTTATTTTTTTTTATTTTATGAATGAGAAATGAAATTTACTGAAATTAATCGATATAATATACTAAACACATATATCTAACTAAACACTAACAAATACACTAACAAATGAATGGTAAAACTGACCTGGAAACGCTCCTAATTTTCCCTCTGTGTGATGACTTCGAAGCTGGTTGGAGGAAGTAAACTCGCACCAATTAATCCAAAAGTTTCTTGTAAACGATAGGCTATTCTACTCTTTGAGTTGTTAACAGGACAAACAAGACATAAAAAATCATAACAATTATATGGTTTATAAATCTCTACAATAAGGGAAACCTGTTATGCAAAAACTTATATTTAATAGTTCAACTCATGAAGAAGAGAAATCTGTCGTTCACAAACTGAACTAAGCAATTGCTATGTTTTTATACACTTAGAAGAAATCAGATATGGATTACAGTGATTAAAATTATATCATTTTAACATGATTAAGATAGCTAAAGTAGTCATTAACCAGATACAAATTGATATACACAACATGAAACAAAATATTGATATAATGAGAAGCTAAAGCTGTAACAAAACACCAAATTCTGCCTCAGTCTATATTAAAACTCCATATCCT
>ML783577.1:19756-38204 GCA_009831015.1 Picea engelmannii | reverse complement strand
GTGTAGTAAGCTATTACAAGACTCTCAGCAGGCATAGAATCTACAGGGATTCGATTTTTAAGCGTTAAGAATCTTTGATTAAAATCTTTAACTTTTTCTTTTGGGTTCATTTTTAAGCTTGAAAGATCCATGACTAAGACTTCTGGAGTTTTACCATCTCCGAATTTTTCCAAAAAGCATGACTCAAACTTTTCCCAAGACACTATGGTATGGGGCTGTTGGGCAAAGTACCAAGTGGACGCATTACCCTCAAAAGTATAAGGTAACAACCTACAAACAATGTCTTCATGTTCAACATTACGGATTCTGATGGCTAACATAATTTTTTTGATATGATCTTCAAATATCTGTTTTGAATCGGGATCAAACTTGGGAAGCCATTTTTCCAGCTGCTTAGGTAAAGGTGTTGCACTCCAGGTATAGCTACAACATCCTGGTCCAACTAGGGTCTAGCAGGGTTGTTCTGATTTTCCATTGGGGTAATGGGTGTGGAAGGCCGAGAAGGTGAATTGCCTTCATCAGAAGAGGAATCTCCTCCAGAAGAGGAAGGAGATGAGGGAGGTGGTGAAGGAGGTATCCCAGATCCTCCTTCAACAGGATTTGTGTTTGGATCTGTAGGGTTCACATTGAGGCTTATATCACCTAACTTTTCTATGATGTCAGAGAAGTCTAAAGTTTGACCCCATGGATGGTTTGGTTGCCTAAGACGAGCTAAGGCACTATGTGTTTTAATAAGATATTGACGGATAATCTATTGTGTGTCACCAAATATAGGATTAGGGGTTGCTGGCTCAACTGTGATCTGCGGATCTTCAGTTGAAGTAGTTGCTATTTGAGGGGGAATATTATCTTGTGAATGGCCTCTAGTCACTATAGGTGAGTGATTAGGGGGGGGGAGGAGTCTTGAGACCACCTCGTGCCATTAATTAAGTTCATACCCTCCTTCTAGCGCCATTTGTTGACGAGCGAAATTGTCCGTCCGTCAATTGAGAGAGTGGAACCGGTCCGAGGTTGTCTAAATAACCCAAGCCGTTTGGAATGAACCACCCTGACGGGTTTAATGACTCCGTTGGCGGATCTGAGGTCCTAAGAAAACCAAAGAGAAAACTAACCTAAACTAACTAATCCATCTAAACAAACTAAAACTAACTAAACTAATAAAACAAACTAAAACTAAATAAAACTATTAAAACAAGATAAACTAAATAAAACAAACAAAACTAACCAATCTAACTAAAACAAAATACTAAATAAATTAAACTAAAACTAAATATAAACTACTCTAACTATTATATACAATCTACTAATTATTATTACACTAACTCTAGCAATTAAATATCTAATTACTAATTGAATTACAACTTATTCACAAATATACAATATCTACAAGTTGCAGATTTGAATAAAACCTGTAAAACTCATGTGCTTTCTGCCCTAAGACAGCCAGAAATATTTTTTTTTTATTTTTATATTTTATGAATGAGAAATGAAATTTACTGAAATTAAACGACCTAATATACTAAACACGTATATCTAACTTAACACTAACAAATACACTAACAAACGAATGGAAAAACTAACCTGGAAACGCTCCTAATTTGCCCTGTGTGTGATGACTTCGAAGTTGGTCGGAGGAAGTAAACTTGCACCAGTTAATCCAAAAGCTTCTCGTAAACGATAGGCTGTGCTGCTCTTTGAGTTGTTAACAGGACAAAAAAGACATAAAAAATCATAACAATTATATGGTTTATAAATCTCTGCAATAAGGGAAACCTGTTATACAAAAACTTATATTTAATAATTCAACTCATGAAGAAGAGAAATCTGTCGTTCACAAATTGAACTAAGCAATTGCTATGTTTTTATACACTTAGAAGAAATCAGATATGGATTACAGTGATTAAAATTATATCATTTTCACATGATTAAGATAGCTAAAGTAGTCATTAACCAGATACAAATTGATATACACAACATGAAACAAAATATTGATATAATGAGAAGCTAAAGCTGTAACAAAACACCAAATTATGCCTCAGTCTGTATTAAAACTCCATATCCTTGTTCTCCCACGAATGAGGATATCATTATTACAAAAATAATAAGTATATATAGGTCTCTCCATAGGGTAAAACCTCCTTGTTGATAATATCAAACTGTTTTACATAATCTGGGAAGATATTCCCAAAATCGACTAAACTAGGAAATCAAAGTGCAAATAAAATATCTCAAATATCCTCTAACTTCTCATCAACTCCAATGCAATTTCGAATTGACCTGCAATAGATCAAAAATAACAAATTAGAAAGATATTTTATTAACAAAACAATAAAAATCTAATCCTACAAACTTAGCTACAGAATCATCTGATTCTGTAGCTAGTCTAAAATAGCATACAGGATCAAATAAAAATCAAATCAAATCTCTTTAAAATAATCCAAACCAATTTTCTTTCAATAAACATTAAAAATGAATCACTAATGATTCAAATGATTTTATCATTCAAATTAAACAAAATCAAAAGTGATTCAATCGAAAACAGGGGTAAGAATACTCTGTTTTTCTTTCACCATAAAATCGGGTCAAACAATAACGAGACTGTTTCATATCCAAATGAAATCAATGATGAGTGATATCATATGTGATATAATCTAATCCAACACAACCAATTTCCACTTGTCATAGCTATAATGATGCAGTAAAAGATTCAAATCGTTCAATCGAATGTAAAGATAGAAAGACTGTTTCGATTATGTTCAAATGAAATCATGCTTAACAGCATCAACCTAATGAATTTTGTGATTGATCCTTACACAGTCAATCAGAAAGGATTGATAAATCATGATCACAATCTTAATAGAATCAACAGAGGTTATAATTATCAGCTGGGAAAATAATCAAATCACGATTGAGTTTAATTATAGAAAAAAATCGTGAACCTGGATATAGTCACTTTCGTTCCTCAAATCAAATTTAAACAGCATATTCGTTACAATATGAATCGAACTGATAACATGGTGGAGAAAACCAATGCGTATTAATTAGCTGGGTATAACTTTTATGAATCGTATTTGTTCACGATTTGGGTGTATATTAACAAAAACATATTAAACATAACCCAAATTGTATCCCTGTTGGTCGAAAGTCATATGAGACATAAAACCGTAACAGTTAACCAATATTGCCAATCATATCATATACATTATAACCAATTCAAATAGAAATTGATTCTGTTCAAAATTGAAATACGAGAAACAACTTATGTTTAGAATAGATACAAATGACTTCAATTAGCAACAGAGCATCTAATCAAATCCATACCATGATCAATCGAATCAGAGAAAATCCAATCGAAGCTAAACTGGGAAAAGGAAATTATATTATGTACATAATGCATATAATGTGACAGAGCAAATCCACGTTGTAATCAGAGCTATTCAAAGAATTCAAATTCGTTATATAAACAAGTGATAGAACATACTAGTGAGGCTACTCAAACTATGCCAACTTAGAATTCACGACCGCTGTAGCTGACTCCACATTTTTAAACAAGATAGAGCATGTCATCCTCTGTTTCTTATCAGTGTCTTGCAACTTAGCCTTTTGACTGGTAAGGCGTGCAACTTGGTCCTCCAAAGAGTGAATTCTTGACTGTAGCATTGGCACATCAAGATAATACCTCTCTAACCACGAGCTACATTGATCACAGGGTGGCACTGTAGGTTGAGATAGAGCAGGAGAGGGTTTGGTTGAATGACCGGGGGTTTCACAAGGTAGCTTAATGCCTAGGTAGTTAGGGTCATTTTGTAGGAAAGGGGGTAGGTTCGACACAAAGTCATAAGAGGGTTTGGCACACAGACCTTCCGAATAGGGATATTCACTAGCCAAGAAACACTCCACTTATGAGTCAGAGTATTCACTTAACACGATCGGGTCAGGGTTGACAGAAGGTTTTGGCTTGTTCCTCGCCATCCGAGAGATTAGATGGGCATTCTTTTTTCCTTTAGCATTTGCAGTAGGTTTGGCTTTAGGCTTCTTTCCCACAGGCTTAACAGTCTCGACATCCTTGGTCATAGAGTGGGGTAGGTCGATAGGTGAGTCGGGTAAGGGTTTAGGCATCAGAATACTGTAGGGTACTGGGGGTACAGTCTTGTTTTTGGTCACCACAGGTTTGTCAACCTGTGGAAGATTTGAACCAACAAAATCATTGCGAGCAAGGAAATCGTTCCAACAGTCTCCTTGTAACCCCAAATGACAGACAACAATCATTTTAACCAGCCCATAGTGAAAAAGGCTGCTATCATCCTGGTTCCTTTTTTATTTCTTAGACATTTTAAACAGACTTCTATGCAAGTAATAGGGCATATTGAGCTGATAACCCATAAAAACCATAAGCAAACGAAGGTGGTGTAAGAAAACAAACCCGTACTGACCTTCGCAGGTGATAAATTGTTTGATAATCATCAACAACTTATGCCAATGTTGTTTCAACATGGTCACGAGAAAACCCTTATCACAGGAGCTAACCTTACACGACTGGAAAAGCATAGTCCAAGGGACCTCTTCCACTTTGCAATTCTTGGACCATTGTTGTCCAGTGGCAGGAAAACCTGTGGCAAGACTCATAAACTGCTCGTCAATATCCAATTGAACATCGTCGACCTTAGCTCGATAGCCATCAAAGGTCATGGAAAATTTGCTAGCAACGCAGAGGTTAAAACCATCAAATTTTTGTGTGAATGGGAGCCACCCATTGTCCTCGAGGTCACTGCGAGCACTTTCGAACATCAACAGAGCCTGGCCACCATTGGGTTCATCCCTCACGACTGGAGCCATGGTGCGAGCACATGGTAAGGGTTTGGTTCAAAATCAACACACAGGAGCAGAGTCATTCGGTCTAACCACAATGAACGATCAAAGGGGAAGCATTAATGTGTGCATGCGAGGGTGGTGGAGTTATTCACCGCCATGCATAATAGTAATAGCAAAGTACAACCACCAATTAATCCACTATTCAATCAATCATAACATAGTTCAAAACCATACTATTCGGCCAACCCAAAAATCAAACGATGAGTGATATGCTAATGCGCCATTATAATATTTCAAACCATGAATATTCAATGTGAAATCAATCCCAAAAGTCGAACATGTGCCATTGCATAAAGGTGTAATCAAAAGTTTATAAAACATTGTGACAATCGATTTCATAAAATTGACAAGCCAAAAGCTATAAAAATTTAACATAAGGATCACATAATATATACAAAAACAAAAATAATTCATGACCTTTATGCAATTCGATGACTAGGCCAGTCCCAAACAATATAAATCTATATTCTCAATGCCTTACCAGTTTAATAAAATCAAGTTATGCAACCAATATAAAAATGTCCAAATGGGCATAGTTCGAGAATCCTTTCAGCCACATAATGATAAACCAAAGGTAAGTGCCATTCAAAATATCAATGCAAAGATCATGACAGTTCAAATAATGATGGAGGAGTTTTCATGCTTACAGTCGTGAAAACTAAATTGAGACCACTTTGCAAGTGTCGCAAGAAATGAAAATATCATCTAGTTGCAAAATGCGACGACAATTTGAAGTTCGGAATACATAGGTGTAGGCAGATTATAGGGCAATGGAAAAAATTGAATTGGTTGCCAACACGTTGTTGAAATTCTTTCCTAGGATTCAGGGGTAGTACCTCTTCTTTGTCTGGGATAAGTACTTTAGTATTCTGTTGGTCTTCTAATTTGCTTGCATCTTCGACATCCGGGTCTCTAGTGTTAAATATCTTTGACCTGTTCTCCTGTTCTACAATCAAGTGTGCAGTCCTTCTAGTCATGAATTATTTTAACTCTTTCTTTTGTTGTTCTAACACTGCTTCTTATTCTTTCCTTCTAGCTTGGTCTCTTTCAATCCAACGGCTAGCTAGTAACATGGTAAATGAGGCGTTGTCTTCAATAAATTTAATAATCTCAAAATATTCTGATGTCAAAGTTCCATTGGCATTCATAGGTATCTGAGTGAGCTTCCCACATAGGTTTACCAGTTTTCCTTTGAATAATCCTATTCCTCCTAATGAAGGAATCATAGAAGGATTCCCTATAGCTTCCCAAGTTCTTTTTGTCATGATATTCACCTGTGTTTCCTCATCCAGAACACTGTCAATGTTGAAGTCTCCTATTATTGCTTCGATAGATTTTTTTTCTTTGAATATCCCTCATAAGTTGATATGTCGGTGGTCATTCAGGGTTTCTTTCATCTGTAACAATACTTTCTCTAATTCTTTCTAAGATTCTTCCATTTCTGAATCTACCTTAGGGTTTTCCTAGTTCAAAATCATTCTTTCAACTTTAGCAATCATTCTAGGGAAATACAACACTTCATGGTCCATAGCTTTGAAGAAAAGACAAGTAGGTCTTCTTCTAGGGAATTCCTTTGGAAGATGTCCTGGTCTTCTGTGGTTGTAACAGAGGGTTAATCATGTCTTTCTTTTAAATGATCCCCAACTTCTCTTGTACTGCGCACTAGGAGGATAGGAGCTAACCTGCAACAAATTATCTCTAGGATCCTACATCCATTTGTTAGTCCAAACATTCTTTCTATGCATAGGTATAACATCTTTTGGCACAGGGGTAGACCTAGGGTTCACTCCAAGAGTGCACCAACAATACCTAGCTACTGGCCCTTTCGACGACACCTGCAAAGTAGATTCATTCTCAACTGAAGCAACAAGGAGGGGGTTGTAGGACATAGATGTCTATAACCAGGGGAATATCAAGTGGATCTTGTATAGCAACAATCACAACATTCATATATCACTTATCAATGAGATCTACTCTGCGCAGCTATAGATCATGATCTAACGCAATAATGAAATTAACAGTATAATAATGACAAAGATCAAAGCATCAATCACTCCCACAACACAAAATATATGTGGTTCACCCTCTCTCTAGGGCTACGTCCACAGAACTGTGCTCATGATATATTAAGATAAATCTTATTGTTCTGATATGTGCTCTTGGCCAGCAGATCCTCTCTCTTCATCTCTCTTTCTCTCCCCCTTCCTATTCACCCAGCTATAGGATCTGATCTTCGCACCCAACTAAAGATCTTACAATACCAGAAGGCTCTCACCCTTATCAATTCTCTCTCACAATACAATGACCTCTCACCACAACAATAGAGCTAAATCAATAACGATATCATACCTCTTGACCCAGGCCCTCTTGACCTTTATTTATACATTACAATACCTCACCAACAGCCTTACGCTGAAACCTAGTTGTCAAAACCCTAATTACCAAAACCCTAGGTCAACTTGATCCACTTTTTCTGGGCTTTGCCAACCTGTCTTTGCTTCCTTCTTGCATTGTGCTTCAAAGCATTCAACGATGTATTTTTCCATTTGTTGAGTTGTCCTTGATCCCTCTTCCTTGTTGATCTATCATCCTCGATCTCCTCTTCCAACAGTTTTCTTTTTCCCATACTTCGCTCCATCTTCTTTTCTCTTTTTCTCACTTCGACCCAGTGACAGTCACTGTGTCTCCCGTGAATTTCTCTTTTAACCTTTTCTTCCTTTTTCTCCACTTCCTTTTCATAACCAAGGGCTAACAGTCCCCCAACACTCACCTGTGACTCGTCCCGAGGCACTTCAGATATGATCTTCTTGTTTTACTTCAACTTTGGACTGCGTGGTGCATCCCTTGCTTTCTTCTTTATGCCTCCTTTCCATCCTTGTGCAGACTATCTTTTCTGTGTCTGGTACCCAATTTCAACTGCACCTAGTACCTAGACCCTTATATCCTTGATTCTACTGAGAGCTGAGAGGCAGCTAATTGTCATAGTACAACTTCAACCGACTCCCATTCACCAAGCCTTCCTTCCAGACTCCTTTCAATGTCTTCAACTGCGCAGCTCCTCCTTCTGTAACATAGGAAATCTCATATGGTCCAAGCCAATGTGTCCTGAACTTCCCAGGGTGTTTGATAAACTTAATTTCATATACTAGTACTAAATCACCTTGTTTGAATATCTTCCTCTTGATATGTCTGCCATGGTAGGCCTTTTCTCGCTCCTTCTAAACTTGCTAATGGAAGCTTGGAATGAATCTATATTCTTCTAGTTCGACCAACTGTGCTAGCCTCTCATGAATAGCGCCAGTATCATCCATGTCTGTAAATGAAACAATTCTTAAGCTTGGTACCAAGTACTCCATCGAGACAACACCTTCCAAACCATAAACCAACTTGAAGGGGGTCTGCATTGTTAATTTCTTGCAAGTGGTTCTATAGGCCCAGATTATTGTTGGTACTCTTAAATCCTAGTCATCCCTGTTCACACTTCAAATATTTGTTAACGCTATCTCTAGGATTTTGTTGAATGCTTCAACTGTTCCGTTTGGTTGTGGATGGTAAGGTGTGCTCCTCTGATGGTGGACTGCAAATTCTTCTGTCAAGGATTCAACTATCTTATGGAGTGTGTACCTTGATCACTCATAAGGATCTTAGGGCATCCAAACTTGGTTATTATGTCATCAAATATAAAACACACAACTGTAGTTGCACTACAGTCCTTGATTTCTCTTGCTTCAGCCCATCTAGTGGGGTATTTTTTTGTAGTGATAATATACCTTGATCCTGTGCGCTTTCCTAGTGGGTTTATAGGTCCCACGAAGTCAATGGCCCACTTGTCAAATTCTTGTAAATTCATCTTTGGTTCTAATGGAATTTAATCTCTTCGAGATGGATTTCTAACTCGTTGGCATACATCACATGCTCTGGCATAATCTTTAGCATCTTTGTGTAACGTAGGCCACCAAAGGCCAATTCGCAAAACCTTATGCATAGTTTCTTTCCTTGTGTAATGTCCTCCTGTGATGCCTTCATGAGCTTCTTCAAGGATCATAGAGTGCTCTGCCTCCATCACACATCTTCTTAGTATCTCATCAAGCCCCATTTTGTACAACTGTCCAGCTATAAGAGAGAAGTCTACATCTTGCACCACTAGCTATTTCTTCTGAGGAATTGTGTACTCACTTGGAGCCATTCCTGTTGAAAGGAACTAGACTATGTCTGTGAAGTGGTCATCGATATTTCTAATGGTGAGAATTTGTTTATCCGGTAATGTATCCTCCATACTGGTAGGTTCTTTGCCATGTTCCAACCTCGACAGGTGGTCTGGGCCCTTGTTCATTCTTCCTAGCTTAACTATGATCTCAAAATCATATTCTTGAAACATCATAATCCATATGCCTATTCCCCCCCCCAACACTGGCTTGTTGACTAGGTACTTCAGCGTGGAGTGACCAATAAACATTTTAAAGTGTCCTCCCAACAAATAGTAGTGGAATTTTTGTAATGCATACACCATGGCTAATCCTTCTCTTTCTGTAGTGGTGTAATTAATTTCAGTTGTAGATATATTTTTGCTGGAAAATTCTAATGGATGATCAATGTCCCCTTCTCTAGGTTGTGCTAGTACTTCTCCTAATTCAATGGAAGATGCAACAACATGCACATGAAATTCCTTGCTCTAGTCTGGAAAGACTATAATAGGCACAATAACCATCTTTTGTTTCAGTGTGTCGAAGCTCTGCTGGCATTCATTTGTCCAACCAAATTGACAGTCTTTCTTTAGTAACTTCTCCATCGGTGCAGTAATCTGATCATATCCTTTGATAAATTTACTATAATAGCCAATATGTCCTAGCATAGTGCACAGTTGTTTGACTGAGGTGGGAGGTGCAAAATCAACTATAATTGCAATTTTGTATTGATCCACCAACAATCCTTGCTTGCATACAATATGACCTAATAATACTCCAAATGATGAAAAGAAGATGCACTTCTTCAAATTTAAATAAATTTGACACTGCCTTCATTTATCCAGCATTAGCCTTAGACATTCAATATGATTTTTGAACAAACTAAAAACAGTCGAGTCATCAAAGTATGCTTCTAAAAACTTATGCAAAAATTCTTTGAACGCTTCAACTGCCACCCTGGAAAAAATGGCTGAGGAATTCTTCAATTCAAATGGAATTATTGTATATTGGTAGGATCCCCACTGTGTGGAAAACATAGTCTTATGATGGTCCTCCTTGGTCATGTGGATCTGATGGTATCCTGCAAACCCATCTGTAAAAGAATATACTTCTTGGCCTCCCACGTTATCCAACACTTCGTCTGTGAATGGTGTAGGGAAAGAATCATGTAGACAAACATCATTCAACTTCCTCAGATCTACGTAGATCCTGATCTCACTTGTCTTCTTATCTTTCTCTACCATTGGGCTAATCCACTCTGAATGCTCGACAAGTTCAATAATCCTTGCTTCTAGCATTCTGTCAAGCTCAATATTCACTTTTTCCTTATATTTCGGGTTCAATCTGTAGGGTCTTTGCTTGACTGGATTTTCATATAGTTTCAAAGGTATTCTCATCTCTCCCATAGTTCCTTTGATACCCTTCATATCAGTGAAATTGGTCGAGAAAAAGTCTCGATACTCGTGTAATAATTCTGTAATTTTGTCAATGGTAGCAGCATCCCAGTAATCTCTGACATTGGCAAGTTTTAGTGTCTCCTCTGCCCCAATATTGAATTTATTTATCTTTATCAGCTGGCCAATGAATGGTATTTCAACTCTTAGTCCTTCCATATCTCTATGGCCTTTTGTTTCTGTGATATTCACCTTCCTTGGATCATCGTCTTCGTCGGCATTAATGTTGTAGCAGATCTACAGTTTCTGGAGGGGCACAGTCCATTCATCCTTTTCTAGTGCCCAAGGGAGGCTAAATGCCTCTTCAAACACTTTTAGTCTTACAATATGTAATGCTTGGTCTACTGAGGGGTATTCACTTTCAAATAAAAATGTGATTACAAAATTCCGAGTCATACCTTCCCAGTCTACAGTGATGAAGCGCAACTCTACTTGAAGGTACCAATTAATTGGGGTGGTATCCAGCGTATTGACGAATTTGTGTACCCATTGTTCTCTAGGAATGTCACTCCAGGCCTCTTCACAGCTTCGTATATGGTCCTTTGGGAAGCTTCGACCTGTGTATCTTACTTCACATCTTCCTACTTGTGCTGAAAACCACACTGTCATCAAGGCTCGACATTGTGTCCAGTCTGTAATATTGCTTTTATGTGTCCCCCACCACCTTGCTAGTGTGGCTTTCAGGGCCTTGTCCATAGCCAACAACCTCTATTGTGCTGGTTCAATTGCTTCAAATTCCATCAAGAAGGATTCTATGGGATTCAGACCATCAAAGGTAGGTAAGTTAATTATTGTTGTACCAATACAACAAATTTCTCTGGTTAGTCGAGCACATCTTCTTGTGGATACTTCATACAACTAGTTCTACCAGCTCTCTGGTGCTTCTTCTGACTCTAATGAACATGTGTTGTCACTTCACCAACTCATTTTTCCATCGGCAGTAGGGTTGATATAATCCTGTTGTCTGGATTTTAATTTGTAGATGTTTTCCAGTTCAAATGTGTGGTCTTCTTCTTTGATAGGTTATGTATATCGTGGGCCCTCATCTGGATCTAAAGGTGCGATGAACCTAAGGCCAACTCTCTCAAACATCATGCGTATTTTATTTAGATAAAAAACAGTGGAATTGTCAAAGGCCCAATCAATTCCCAGTAATGAAGGGTAAGTGCAGCTATCATCAACAATTTCAATTACATCAAAATATGCAAAGGTTCTTACTCCGTTGATGTCCACTAGGACATGCTCTAATCATCTAAATGGGATGACAACTTGTTGATTAGCCATGCAAAGGTTGATAGGGGAATATATTAGCTTGGTTTTTCCCACCAGTGCCCAAGTTTTCTTCGTCATGACATTGACCTTCGACCCTAAGTTGAGGACCACATAGTCTATCTTATACTCTCCTATCTGAGCATTCAAGTGTAATTCCTTATTCATCCTTCTCTTCTTACCAATTTGGTGTACTTCCCTATTAAGTAGGGGGTCTATCTTTCCTAGCTCGTATTGTTTAACCATATTTTGTAGTTCATGTAGAGCTTTCCCATCTTTAAGCAGGTCTATAAACATATATAAGAAATTGACAAGTTTACTTACCTTTTGCCCCCCTCTGTTCGAAGAAGACTGATTGAATGTGGAAGGCATTTCATATTCTCTTATTTCTGGTTGTGTTTTTGAAGAAAACCCTTGATCTTCTTTGAACTCTTGCCTTACCTCCTCAAAGATTTTCCTTTCTTTCTTTACATTGAAAATATGGGTCTTTTTTGTAACTTTTTTGACTCCTGAGTCTTCTGCAATATTCTCTTTAGTCGCTCTATCATGTCCTATAGCAGTGCCTCCTCTTGTAATGACAACGAATCTAGGATAAACTTCACGAGGTTCTGCTTTGATTAATTGGATTTGTGGGTTCTGCTGATATCCTCGTCTTTCTTGAAGTTTAGCCAACAACACAAGGCATTCCTCTATGACATGATCGAAGGAGTTATAGGAACTATAGGTTGTGCAAGGATTCTGACAATCCCTTGCTAAATGTCCTAGCTACATGTAGTTGTAACAAATTATTTGTCCTCGGCCTTGGCCCATACCTCCTCCTCATCCTTTCCCTATGTATCCATCGCGAGGATTGAAGTTTCCTCTCCTTGGAGAGTTGTACTGTGGAGTGTTTCCTTCTTTCATACTTCACCTTAAATCTTGTATATGTCCCTTGACCTTTCATGCATGAGATCGTAAGATATACAATCTCGATCATCGTGCCCCACTAATTTACAAAATTTACAATACAAGTTTTTGGGTGTCTGAACATACTTCTACATGTAGTATCACTCACCCGGGTGATGCCTATTTCTGCATACATCGCACCAGGGTAGGTTAACTTGCTTCAAGGGGATCGACGCCCCTAAGGCCAAGTGCTCATGAAATAAGGGATAGGGTTCCTTATCATGGCCTTCATATATGCATCTTACACAAAATATATATTCCCTTTTGTATTTTCCCTTATCTTTCTTCATATCCTTGACCTTAAAGACAAACTAGTCAGTTGGCTCATGATCTGGCTAATGCTTGAGCTAGATTCTCCCATCAGTGTTGATTCAAGCTTCATGGTGATATCCAAATCTTATGCCTGTGATGCAATCTTCTGTTGCATCATAGGGACTCTGATGTGTGGTAATAATGTTGTGATGAACCATTCTTTGTTTTGTTCATCGCAGATCTGGAAATTTAATCAGCCTATTAGGGTCTTGAATCTCTGATCGAACTCCCAAATAGGTTCTGCTACCCTTTGTTTAATATTTTTTAGTTTTGTAATACATTGTGACTCCGACTTAGGTTTATTAAACTCTATAATCAATGAATTCTTGATCTCATTCAGGGACTTAAGCTGTGTCATTCCTTGGACAAGTTTCATGTACCAGCTCAGCACGCGGTCCCTTAGCGTAGTGTTGAACTGGGTCCTCTTGATGGATTTGTCAGTGATACTCTTAGTATTCCATATGGCTTCACACAGAAACCAATGTTGATTTGGATCTTCAGATCCATCTCCTCTAAAGATAGGGAGTCTCATTTCATCTGCCATAGAACTGAATAGGGTTCTTGTCTGAATAGATGTTGAGCTACCAGTAACAATGCTCTGAGGACTCTAGTGGTTCTGACTATTCTGAATACTAGGTACTATTGGGGTAATAGGAGGATTAACGTTACTTCAGTAGTTCACGTAGTTCTTGAGGTAGTCCACGTAGTTCTTGAGGTTTATGGCTTGCTTTGGCGTAGTTTTTCAGCTTCCCCTTCTTCTGTTCTAATGGGCTTTGAATGCTCTTCATCGATTATATCTACCTCTTCTCCACTGTAGAAACCCTCTTCTCCATAGTTTTTCTTAAACAAGTTCTCAAGGTGACCCCCTTAGAATACTTTCCCACTACGCGTGTGTCCTTCTTTTGAGTCACTTTCACTATCTGAATTTCTGAACATTAACCTTCTCAGATCCATCCAATCTATTGTATGTTTAGGATGTGGTTTTCATCCAAGAGCATCTTGATTCTCAGCCTTTGAAATTGCAAACATTTTCCTCTAGGTCCCTTGAAGAAGTATCTCTCAGCCTGACTATATGATTCTCTTCTGTCAACAACAAATTTGGTGATATACCCTCCGATGGTACTATCAAACCAATGATCTACAACTCTAGATATAGAGTTGTTGACTCTCTTTAATTTCTGGATCAGCACTAGTGTCCAACCCATAGGAGGTCTAGATCTGATCTCGAACTGGGTATCGGCTAACCTAGCCAACCACTCAAACATATCCTAGTAGATTCCTCCAAATAAAATCTCATGAATGTCAGTGAAGATGTATCTTTGTAGCCAATATTTAGTACTTAGTTTATGGTTCTTGTTTTGGGTTTCAACGAAGTCCTTCTCTTGATCCTCTTTCCACTTATAAATCTCTGTCTTCGATGGAAACCACCTTGACATTCCCTTACACAGATTCCTGTCATAGCAACATAACCATTTGTTGGTATAGGGGAAGACCCAGGGTTCACTCCAAGAGCGCACCAACAAGCCCTAACTACTGGCCCTTTCGGAGACACCTGCGAAGAAGATGCAGTCTCATCCGAAGTAGCGAGGAGGGGGTTGTAGGACAAAGATGTCTACAACTAGGGGAATATCAAGTGGATCTTGTATAGCAACAATCACAACATTCAAATATCACTTAAGATCTACTCTTTGCAACTGTAGATCTTGATCTAACATAGTAATGCAATTAAAAGTATAATAATGACAGATATCAAAGCATCAATCACTCCCACAACACAAAATATACATGGTTCATCCTCTCTCTAGGGCTACGTCCACAGAACTGTGCTCATGATATATTAAGATAAAGCTTATTGTTCTGATATGTGCTCTTGGCCAACATATCCTCTCTCTTCATCTCTCTTTCTCTCCCCCTTCCTGCATACCTAGCTCTAGGATCTGATCTTTGCACCTAGCTAAAGATCCTACAATACCAGAAGGCTCTCACCCTTAGCACTTCTCTATCACAATACAATGACCTCTCACCAAAACAATATAGTTAAATCAATAACAATATCATACCTCTTGACCTAGGTCCTCTTGACCTTTATTTATACATTACAATACCTCACTGACAACCTCAGGCCAAAACCTAGGTGTCAAAACCCTAATTACCAAAACCCTAGGTGTCTAAAACCCTAGGTCAGCTTGATCCACTTTTTCCGGGGTTCGCCAGTGCATCTTTCCTTCCTTCTCACACGGTGCTTCAAAGCATCCAATAGTGGATTTTTCCATTTGCTGAGTTGTCCTCGGTCTGTCTTCCTTGCTAATTTGTCATCCTCGATCTCCTCTTTCAATGGTTTTCTTTTTCCCATAGTTCTCTCCATGTTCTTTTTTCTTTTGCTCACTTCGACCTAGTGACAGTCACTGTGTCTCCCACGAAGTTCTCTTTTAATATTTTCTTCCTCGTTCTCCGCTTCCTTTCATAACCAAGGGCCAACAACATCTCTTTCACTATTCTTGTCAGATCTATTAATATCAAATCTTCCTTCATCTATCAATACCCTAGTTTTTGAACTAGTATAGACTCTATTAAACATACCTAGATCCATACTCTAGAAAAAAAAATCCACTTATCTTACTTGTATAGAGCACAAATGTTAAGAACCAAATATCAATATAGCATAGAAAAACCTCAGAATAAGTACTCAATGCCTTGAAAAACAGAGAAATTCAGATAATAAGCCTCTTCGAGGGGGAAACCTCCTTATGCCCACACAAATGTACAATTCCAAGATGATTCCAAATGAAAATGTCTCCTTCATATATATAGGAGACTAAGAGGTATAATTACAACTAATGGAATAAAGCCGACATAAATAAAATAACATTACTAATGTAATATGCCCTAATTAAGGGGTAATGAGCCAATATTAGGGCTTAACATTCCCCTCCCCTTGAGACAAGTGTTGTCTACAATGCTTGAGTAACTCTGGATGCTTCTGTATAAAGGAATCATCTTCCCAAGTGGAATCTTCAGCTGATAGTTTCCTCCATTTAATGAGATACTCTGAAATGGATCTATTCCTCAGCTAGTGAACTCTTGTGTCAATGATGGCTTCAGGATCCAATATGATTTTTCCTTCCTCATCAAGTTCTGGAAATATAGTTTGAACTGTGATATTGTCGCCTATAACCTTCTTTAATCATGAAACATGGAAAATTGGGTGTACTCGTGAATATGTAGACAACACCAATTTGTATGACATAGTACCAATCTTTTACAACACCTTATAAGGGCCATAGTACTTTGGTGATAATTTATTATCCTTTTTGGCTTGCTTGAGGGACATCTGTTTGTATGGTTGTAGTCTTAAAAACACCCAATCCCCTACTTCAAAACTTGTTTCACTATGATGTTGATCTACTTGTTGTTTCATGTGATTTTTTTCCATGGTCAGGTTGTCCTTTAAGACTTGGAGAACTTGTTGTTGATGCTCGATGTGATATTCCACTGCTTGAACCTTAGATTTTTATTTTAGAGAAGAAGTGATGGAAGGAGGGTGGTATCCATAGAGTTCCATAAATGGTGTCATTTTTGTTGCAGAATGAAAGGAAGTGTTATACCACCATTCTGCCAAGGGTAACCATTTGAACCATTGTGTTTGTTTATCAGAGACAAAGCAACGAAGGTAGCCTTCCAGACATTTGTTAACTATTTTAGTTTGTCCATCAGATTGAGGATGATAGGATGAGCTATGAGCCAATTGATTACCCAAACAATAAAATAATTCTTTCCAAAAATGTCCAGTGAAGATGGGATCTCTGTTACTTACAATAATATTTGCGTTGCCATGTAGCTTTTGAACTGTCTCCATGAATGCGGTGGTAACTGTACTAGATTTGAAGGAATGAGAGAGTGCACAAAAGTGTGCGTACTTAGTCAGTCTATCAAAAATAACCATGATGACACTATTTCCTTCAGAATTTGATAACCCTATGATGAAATCCATGGAAACCTCCTCCCAGTGCTGACTTAGGATGGCTAATGGTTGTAAAAGATCAGAGGTCTTAATTGTTTCCACCTTATTTTGTTGGCAAACCAAACATTCTGCCACAAACCTTTGAACATTAGTTTTAAGGCCATCCCAAAAGAAATCCTTCTTGAATCTATGGTAGGTTTTCAAAAATCTCGAGTGCCCTCCTACTAGACAGGTGTGCAATTCCAATAATACCTTTTGTTTGAGTTGGGATTTCTTACATAAATATAAGTGATCTATGTACCATAGTGAATAATTTTTCCATGTAAAAGTATCTGATGCACTGGAATCATGTTGCAACCTTTGAATGAGAGTCCACACATTTTCATCATTCTTCCATGCATCCCTTGCTTCTATTATCCAATTGGGTTGGATGATCGATATAGCACAGAGAAATGCCTCAGTATCTTCATCCTTTATTGAGAGTTCATCTTCCACAACATTTTTCTTCCCCTTTTTATAGACAATTTCAAAATAATAACCCAATATCTTTGTTACCCATTTTTTTTGTTCTTCTGAAGATAGTCTTTGTTCCAAGAAGAATTTAAGACTATCATGATTTGTTTTGACCTTGAAGTGCCTACCTATTAGTTAAGGACACCATTTCTTCAATGCATGTAGTATTGCCATCATTTCCTTCTCATAAATGGGTTTGTGTAAGTCCTTTCCCTTGAGTGGTCAACTTTCAAAAGCTAGGGGCCTTCCTTCTTGCATTAGGAAAGCACCAATTCCATTTCCCATGGCATCACATTCCACAATAAAGGTTTTTGTGAAGTCTGGAGTGGTCAAGACAGGAGCTTTGCACATCACTTCTTTAAGTTGTTCAAAATCTTTAGTTGCCTCTGGAGTCCATGAAAATGCATCCTTCTTAGTTAGTGTCACTAAAGGTGTTTCTATTCTTCCATAGTGTCAAACAAACTTGCGGTAGTAACCTATCAAACCCAAAAATCCTCTAAGACTCTTCAATGTTTTGGGAATTGGCCAGTCCATCATGGCCTTAATCTTGTTAGTGTATACCTTAACACCTTCATGAGATACAATATGACCCAAATACTCTACCTCCTTCACTCCAAAGAAACATTTGGATGGTTTGGCATATAGTTGTTTCTCCTTTAGTAGTTGTAGCACCTTGTCAACATGTCACACATGATCCTCCCAAGACTTGTTATAGATTAGTATATCATCAAAAAATACTAATACAAATTTTCAAAGGAAGGTCTTGAAAATGGAATTCATAAACCCTTGGAATGTTGAAGGTTTATTTGTAAGGCCAAAAGGCATGACCAAAAATTCATAATGGCCTTCATGAGTTCGGAATGTTGTTTTTGGGATATCTTCTTCCTTCATTCTAATCTGATGATACCCTGAATAGAGATCCAATATTGTGAAATAGA
>ML783577.1:0-18973 GCA_009831015.1 Picea engelmannii | reverse complement strand
CTTTATATTCAATCTTTGGAAGTTCTCAATGTGCTCTGTAACTGAACCCTTTTGCTTGAGATTTATCAATTGGATAAAGAAGGTATTGCTCCTTGTATCCTCATAGTGTGCTATCATTTCTTCCGTGAAAATTGTCCAAGTGATGAGAGATTTGCAAGAACAAAGCCATCGATACCATACAAATTGATTGGGTTCTAAATATAAAGAATCAATTCATACCTTTTGTGTATGTGACACATTATGTAGATCAAAGAATTTCTCCATCTGAAGTATCTATGTGATTGGGTCCTTGCATCAAACTTCCTCATATCGATCTTAGGAACGTGGTTGGTCTTCAACCCAAAGTTGGAATTTCTTCGTTCTTGATTCACCTTCCTTGTGTCCTCATCATGAATTTCATGGGATACATTTTCACTTTCAGGTGTCCTCTCTATTATGAAAATTTTCAATCCTTCCATGATCTCCCCTTTTAAACCCTCCATCATCTCTTGTAGTTGATCTTTTGTTACTGTATTCTTTTGTAAATCATTTATGTCCCTACACATTTCTTCACCTTCATCAAAATTCCATGTAGGATTATCTAGAGTCTTATTTGGTGTAGAAGTTCCCTTTTTGGGTGGCATGTTGGCCAAGTATCGCTTTTGAACCCTAATTTTGAGGTGGTTTTGATAGACACTATTTCTTCTGTTGTATCTCCAAAGTTTTGGCCCTTCTAGGTATGAAACTTTATTTTTTTTAGTTCTATGATATTTCTTCTCTGCAATTCCATAGGTCTGATCAAAATTAGATGTGTCAGTTAGAATTTACAGTAACTTCCCCACAACTTGCTGATTTTTGGCCTTTCCGGGAGATGCCACTTGTATAGCGTGCCCCACACAAAATAATTGATATAAAATTCTGAAACTCATACCAAAAATACTAAATACTATACACTATCCAATGCAACTAGTCTCACTCAATTTGGATACTCTAGGAAGAAGTTATGATTGTTTTACCTGGAACACCTTCTTGAGACTAGTCAATAGGACTAGTTAGATACCCTATCTTCCATAGGGTGTATCTAACAATGTAATATGACCCAAAAGATGAAAGTTTTACCACTGATGAATTACTAAGTTATGTGAATATCCTCCAGATTTTAGGGTCTAAAATGTTACAGAAAGAATTTTATAGCGAAAATTTTGCAATGACTGAGTTCAGGATGATTCCAAAACCTTATCTTGCACAAGCTATATCTCCCAAATTGTAAGGCCTCATGAGCTGAAATTTTAACTCAATGTACCTTGATATGTATAATAAATATCCTCCAACCTGTTCCTTCTGAAACATTATATAACAAAATTTATAGTGAAAATTCCAAGTTGTCTCAGATGTAGCAGTGAAACCCCAAGACCTTCAGCTCTGATACCATATGTTAAGAACCAAATATCAATATAGGATAGAAAAACCTCAGAATAAGTACTCAACACCTTGAAAAAAAGAGAAATTTAGATAATAATCATGTTCGAGGGGGAAACCTCCTTATGCCCACATAAATGTACAATTTCAAGATGATTGCAAATGAAAATGTCTCCTTGGTATATATAGGAGACTAGGAGGTATAATTACAACTAATGGAATAAAGATGACATAAATAAAATAACATTACTAATGTAATATGCCCCAATTAATGGGTAATGAGCCAATATCAGGGCTTAACTACAAAGCTTCCAGATCTAAAACTTTTAAGTATTCTTACCTTTATCAGAGCACAAAGCTTGCAGATCTTACATCTTTTAATCATAAATTATCACTTTTACCTTTCGTAGAGAAAACATCTTTCAGATCTTGCTTCGCTACTTCAGATCCAACTTCTTTTCTTCATATCGGGCTTCTCTCTTTTAGAACATATCTTTATAAATCAAGTAGAATACTGCGCATTAGAGCGACAGATCTATGTAGAGAGTTTTCACAACTTCTGGATGAATCTTTGCACAAAGCTCCTTCTTTCTCAATTCCCAACAATCACAGTTTCAGGTCCCGGTAACCAAGGATGATTTTAAGGATGGAAATTTATTTTAAAATGTAGAAACCTTGGCAAATATTACTAATCCTTCATATGTCAACTATAAATGTTTGGTGATATTTTTTTAAAAATATTCAAATTTATAAGTATTTTACATAGTTTTAATAAAAATTTGGCGATTTTTAAGGTAAAATAATTTTATCCTATAGAATTTGGGAGAATCATTTTTAAAATAGCAAATCTCAGTTTTGGAAAAACCATGGAAAATTATCCCATGAGTGAAATTTAGCCCCTAATATCATCCATGCCGGCAACAGAACCATTTGTTGGCACAGGGGTAGACCCAGGGTTCAATGCTACAACATCGCACCAATAGAACCCTAACTACTGGCCCTTTCAACAACACCTGCGAAGTAGATGAAGTCTCACCCGAGGTAGAAGCAGGGGTGGTTGTGAGACTCAGGTGTCTGCAACCTTAACTAGGACACAGATTTGTGATTATGATACTTAATAGAGCACTTAGCACCGTTAGATCCTCAATATGAAATCAATACCTACTTCGTTGATAAAAAAGAGCTTCACAACATTCACACTAATCTAATGTAGTTAAGTACTTAGCACAAATAGATGGATCAAATGTAGCATAAGAAAGCACTAAGAACATTCATAGAAGTCAGATCTAACATTCTTACACATCATTAGCACAAATCATGAATATATTTATCTATCTCTATAAAATCACTTAGCAAGAGAGTCGTAAACACATTAAGAAAAGTATAAAGCATAACAACACAATATTTACATGGTTCACCCCCACCCTAGGGCTACGTCCACCAACTCTTCTTCCTTATTGTCTTTAGTCAATCGGTTACAAGCACAGAGCCTCAAAAACCTTACTTTGCATAGGACAGAAGATCTGTGCAGCTCGCTAGATCCTTCTTCCTTGTGTTACAACACTAATCCTTCCACAATCTACTACAAGGACCTACACTTAGCTCTGTAAGTCTCTTACATTCATGCACAAAGCACTTACAGACACTACTGGAACTTAGCATACATTCAAATCACATAGATGTACAATCCTTATATCTAGCCTAAGCATCTATTTATATATTAAAAAATAGGTCTAAACATGGGTAAACCCATGGGCTGACATCCCATTCCCGTTACATATTCCCACATTCCAAAAAGGACCCAAAAAGGGGTCGAGATCCCGTGATCTCTGCTTCATCTTGCACTCCTCCTTAGACAGGCTGTTGAAGTCCAAAAACAGGTCAAACTTGACCAGATATCAACAAAACCTATTCAAGGGCCAACAAATGTACAACAAGCTGAAATAGTGGAGGACATGGGAAGAAATGTACCAAGGATATATGTAGCCTTGGACAACAAGAAACCAGAGTATCAATCACATATGATTTAAATGGAAGGTATGATCAACAACCAAACCATTTCTATTTAATTGATTCAGGAGATAATCATAGTTATATAGATCCTAAGATGGTGGAAAGTTTGCATTTTCTAAGAAGAAAGCATGGAAAATCTTGGTTGGTGCAACTGGATACTGGATCCAAAATAAAATTTAATGAGATGGTTAAGTCATGTCTTATGGACATGAATGGACTGAACACCAGGGAAGATTTGAACATCTTGCCTTTAGGTTCCTATGACTACCTAATTGGGATGGATTGGTTGGATCATCATCATGCTATCCTAGACTTTCATCACAAGACATTTACTTTCTTGGATGAGGAAGGAAATCTAAGGAAAGTGCAGGGAATTCCCAGGGCAGTAACCATTAGAGAAATTTCAGCATTCCAGCTGAAGAGATGTTACAAAAAAGGGTGACAAATATTTGCATCTCATATGAAAGAGACACCTAAAGACAAGGTGCCAAATTTGGAAGATTATGTAGTTATAAAAGAGTTTGAAGATGTGTTTAAGGAGGTACCAGGACTACCCCCAAATATAGATATAGATTTATTTATAAATTTAATTCCTAGAGAAGCTCCAGTGTCAAAGACTCCTTACATAATGAGTACACCGAAATTGAAGGAGTTGCAAATGTAGCTTGAAGAACTTATGAAGAAGGGGTATATACACCCAAGTGTGTCACTTTGGGGTGCCCCAATCTTTTTCATGAAGAAGAAATATGGGACATTAAGATTGTGTATTGATTTCAGACAGTTGAATAAAGTGACTATAAAGAACAAGTATCCTCTGCCAAGGATTGATGATCTCTTTGATCAATTGAAGGATGGAAAGCTATTTTCGAAGATAGATCGCAGGTTAGGATACCATCAAGTAAGGATTGAAGAGGAAGATATCATCAAGACCACTTTCAGGACAAGGTATCATCATTATGAGTTCACAGTGGTGGCATTTGGGTTGTCAAATGCACCAATTGTTTTCATGTGCTTAATGAATGGTGTTTTCAGAGAATATTTAGACAAGTTTGTCATTGTCTTTCTAGATGACATTCCTATATATTCCAAGTCAGAAGAAGAGCATGAGCATCATTTGAGAATGGTGTTTCAAGTATTAAGGGAGCATCAGTTTTATTCCAAGTTGAGAAAGTGCTCATTTTATCAAAATCAAATTCATTATTTGGGGCATATCATTTCAAAGGATGGGATAACAGTGGATCCTGAGAAGATATAATCCATTAGAGAATGGTCAATGCCAAAGAATGTGACAGAGGTCAGATCATTCATGGGCCTTGCAGGATACTATAGGACATTTATTGAAGGATTCTCAAAGATTGCACATCCAATCACTTCCTTGCAAAAGAAGGGTGTGAAGTTTCAATGGACATTGGATTGTGAAAAGAGTTTCCAAAACTTGAAACAATTATTAACAAGTGCTCCAATTTTAAAGATTGCAGACCCAAATGAAGATTTGATTGTATGCAAAAATGCATGTAAAGAAGGACTTGGTGGAGTCCTCTGTCAAAATGGGTTTTTTATATGTTATGAATCAATGAAGTTGAAGGAGAACGAAATACACTATGCCACTCATGATTTGGACTTGGAAGCCATAGTCCATACCTTGAGGAAATGGAGACACTACCTCATGGGGAAAAGGTTTGAGCTAAGGACAGACCATAATGGTCTGAAATATTTATTTGATCAACCAACTATAAATGCTAGGAAAAGCATATGGTTAGAATTTCTAAGTGAATATGACTTTGATATAAAGCATATCAAGGGGAAAGAGAACAAAGTGGTTGATGCACTAAGAAAAAGAGTGAATGAATTACATGCTACAACCATTATCATGTACCAATAAGATTTGAAACCCAGAATTATAGAGGCTGCCAAATTAGATTTGCAATACAAGGAATTAGTGGCAAAATTATAGAGAGGTAATTTACAACAGAAAATTGAAGAATACAAGATAGATAATGATGAAATTCTTATGTACAGGGGCATAATTTATGTACCAAATTATAATGAATTGAAAAATATGATATTGGGAGAAATGCATAATGTACCTTATGCTGGGCACCTAGGTTATCATAAAACTATTACAGTTGTCAAAAGCCAATATTATTGGCCAGGCATGAAGAAAGAAGTTGTTGATTTTATTACCAAATGTTTGGAATGTCAAAAGGTAAAGGCTGAGCATAGATACCCATCTAGTTTTCTACAGCCATTACCCATTCCTGAGTGGAAATGGGAAGTTGTAACAATGGATTTCATCACCAAAATTCCCAGAACAAACAGGAAACATGATTCTATCATGGTAGTGGCGAATAAGCTTACTAAAGCTGCCCATTTTATTCCAGTTAAGCTCACTCACAAGGTAGCCAACATTGTTGATGTTTATATGAGAGAAATTGATAGATTACATGGCATACCCAAGACGATTGTGTCTGACAGAGATCCAAAATTTACCTCAAAATTTTGGAAAGGATTATTTAAGATATTTGGAACAATTTGAATTTTAGTACAACTTATCATCCAGAAATAGATGGAAAAACATAGAGGGTGAATCAAGTGATTGAGGATATGTTGAGGATGTATGTGATGGATAAACCATCAAAATGGGAAGACTACCTACACTTGGTAGAGTTTTCTTATAACAATGGGTACCAACCATCTCTAAAGATGAGCTCATTTGAGGCACTTTATGGAATAAATTGCAACACACGGTAAGCTGGGATAACCCAATAGATAGAGCAATGGTTGGGCCAGATTTACTCAGGGAAATTGAGGAGAAAAGGATTAAAATAAAACAAAATTTAAAGTCTTCCCAAGACAGGAAGAAAAGCTATGCTGATAAGGGCATGGAATTTAAAGTGGGAGACAATATATTTTTTAAAGTGAAAGCCAATAGAAGTTCCCTGAAGTTGGGAAATTGTTCAAAGTTGGCAGCTCTCTATTGTGGGCCATTTGAAATCCTAGAGAGGATTGGTCCATTGGCTTATGTGATTGTATTACCTTCATATATATCTATTCATAATGTATTCCATGTATCATTACTCAAGAAATATATACCTGGTGCTAATCATGTTATTGATTGCAATGTGATTCAAGTGGAGCAAGAAGGCACTTTCCAAGTGCATCTGATACACATTCTAGACCAGAAAATCAAACAACTCCGGAATTGAGACATATAGCTTATAAAGGTCCAATGGACCTTGTACGGTCCCAAGGACACTACTTGGGAGAAGGAGGATGCAATGCGAGAAGAATACCTGCATCATTTTGAGTATTTTTGAAATATTGTTGTATATATGTACATAATGCACCGAGGACAGTGCATAAATAAGGGGAGGGGATTGCAATATCCCTAGGCTGAACCCAATTGTAAATGTAAATGAAAAGGCACTTAACCTGTGATCTATTTGATATCATTTTTGTATGTACCTTTCATGGCATAGTACGTGCATGTACTGTGCAGTAAAATGAGGAAGTGTGCACATTTCGGGATACCGTGTGCAACAACTTAAGTGCACGTGATTTTAGAGCCAAGGATCCTTTGTGTATATGATGTGTTTTATAGGCTGGTGAGCCAGTTTTGTGATTATTAAGTTTGAGAGCCTAGATGTTAAAGGCTGGTGCAACTACTTTTGTATATGTCTCAGCATTAATATAAAATACATCACTGTGTGTAGACCGACCACGATAAAAGAGTATGGGAGACTAAACTCCACTAGTTAGGGAAAGGGTGGGGGATACAAGTTAATGAAAAGGGGATAAGCTAGGGATCTTAATCCAAAAAGGAATATTATATTAATATTTCTTAAAGTATAAAGTATGGATAATTATTTTATCCTAAGTTCTAAAGATGGGGACAAGTGGGCCAAAGTAGTTCCCTGATGACAAGTGTTAAGTTGGGGACATGCATACATGTTGTTTGGACTTTGTTCATTTCCCATCATTCTTTCCATCATTCCTCCCATCATTTAGGAATCCAGTCAATCATCCACAAGCATTCACACACTCATTGAGCTATCTTCCATACCTTCATGTCACTATACCTGAACCTATATCCATAGCCATATTTTTTTGTGTAGCTAGTTAGCTAGGGAACTAGACTAAAGAAGTGGGTTGTTAGGCCCTTGGGATATTGAAGAGGCAGGTTGTCAGGCCCATTAGAAATTCCTCTCTGGGTGAAATAATTTCTAGGAATTGATTTCCTAAAGGTGCTAAATTGTAGCTACATGGATTTGAGACTTCATGTCCGGCATGTTGTTGAAGCCCGGAAAGGAAGTGGGGCAGTCGAAGGACTATTGAGAAGAGAAGGGGCACACTTATTGGGGTGGGAAAGGCATGTGCGGAATGAGGGACTGTAGGCTATTAGTTTGAGTGGGCACCTGTTACATAGTCTTTCCTATTGTCTATGAGTCGTTAGCCTGGTTAGGAATCCCTTTACCCGGGTGGAGTTTAGTCCCAGTTCGGAGGTGACCCACTCCTAAGAGTGATGAGAGGTGTGGTCTAAGGTTGGGAGGTTTGTGGAAGGTCTGCACATAGTTGGTGATACTCTTACTAAGATAAGTGTCAACTATGTGATAAATTTACATGTTGCATTATTATTTACGTGCTTATTTTTGTGGGTTTATCCTATGTGTGGTTATAACTGTCTTTATAGTTATGGGTATTTCTTGTATATGATCCATGTATGTTTTTACTATTATTTCAGTATGAATCCATGTAATTACATAATGCATTTGTCTGTTTATGTTTTATATATAATTTTTTGCAATAGTTTTGTGTGTATATGTTTTAATTGCATGTAGTTCGAAAACTTTATGTGGCATAGCTCAATTGGATGATGGGTATGTTACAGTATGTTCCATAGAGAGAAAAAAAGAATTCTCTGAAGTAGCATGGCCCAACATGGGTGACCGAGGATGTTACACTTCTTCTTTACTAGGAACATATGTGACCCGGGTTACTTCGACACAACCACTTTCGAATACATCTCTCTTCACACATGGGTCAGGAAATATTCCTAATTTCTGTAGTCCCACATATGCATAAACCAAGTTCTCTACTTGGTCATTCCATCAGTCATATGGCCATTAGTCAAGTCGTTCACACAACCACAATGACACAAGTTACTCAACCTACATCTCCAAATTTACAAATTGAGAGTTCTTTTATACCCTTCACCGGAGGTCAATGTTCAATGGGAGGCCAACATTTAGTCAAGGGGAAACCTTCAGTTGTGGGGGAAAATTCAGTTGGGGGGAAACCTTTAGCTCGGGAGAAAACTTCCACTAGAGGGAAATATTTTACTGAGTGGAAAACCTCAACAGTGAGGAAAAGTCCTATGTGGGGAAAAAAACAATAATTATGGAGGAAAATCGCTCATGCAGGTCCTTCCATTCCTACTACTACAAGTTTGTATCCTAGAAAACCATATCTAGGAGTTGAAAATCCTTTACGGGGTCAACCTAATATGATGGGCATTCCTCAACAAGGAAATTTTTCCAATCAATCCGTGAACCCCATGATTCCAAAACAAGGACTCCCTTAAACAAAGTATATGGTAGGTCCATCATGTCAACCACAATACATGGGGGGGACCATTGGGCCAACCAAAATACATGGAGGGACCATTAAGTCAACCATAGTACATGGGAGTTCCATCGAGTTAACCAAAATACATGAAGGGACCCTCATGTCAGCCACAATACATAGGGGGACCATAAAGTTAGCCACAATACATGGGAAGACCATCGAGTTTTTCCATGCAGACACAACTTGTACATGGTCCTATTGTTGTTTCCATGGCACATGATTACTACTAGTATCGACAGGTCAACCAAAAACTTCCATTCTTGGATACATTAGATCTACCATATTGATCACATTTGACCAATGATCCTATACTTCATTCCTCTTTATGGCCACCCATCCTTGCCAAAACTACCTTGTGATATCCCAAAATTTGACAGGAAGCCTAGAGAATATCCTAACAACCACATAATTACCTTCCATATTTGGTGTTCTTCAAACTCTTTGATGGATGATTCCATTCGTTTGATATTTTTCCAAATAAATATCATAGGCTCTAAAATGAAATGATATATAGAGTTTCCATGACATTCCTTTAGAAACTTAAACTCTTTAGCTATGGATTTTTTGAAACATTTCCATCTATCAATTTGGTATGAAACCAATACAAATATTTGATAGGAATTCCACCTCTACTCATATATATAATCATATTCATGAATAGAGATGACAATGATGGTTGATTAAAGCTATGATTCCATACCAAATCTTGGAAAATTGGTTTACCAAGTCACTTTTCCACCCATCGCTACAGATGTTTCCATAGGAGGTGTTGTCACCAAGGAGTAAGAAATAAATTGTGCTCAATATTTGGACTTGGTATATTCCAAATTCAAAAAACTTTATGATCTGATCCCTCATGCTCGCCTGGAAAATGATCCATCAAGACCTACTTTCGAAGTTGATGCTAATGGCATGGTGGGTTCCATTACCAACACCAAAACTACTCCCTCTCCTACAAAAACCTCAAATTTGAATGTGGTTCACTCCACTTCATATTAACAACTTGGAGGTAAGAAGAAAAATCAGGGTAAATACAAGAAATATGAAGTTTCCTTTCCTAATTTGTGCTTATGACCATCATATGAGAGACTATCCTCATCGTGAGGAAGTCACCAAATTTGTGAAGGATACCTCCCAACCAGTAGTGTTAACTGATCCTTTCCCATCTAAGAAACAAAAAATGGTTTCACAAACTCCTTCCCCTCTGCAAGGGGGAAAAAATGTCATTCCCACCATGGGGATGCTTCCTCAAGCCAATATCAAGTTTTTATGTGTAAGGAGACAGTTAGTCTAATGACCATAGCTAATACATATGAAACTCCTCCAAAATATCATGCCAATGGAGGTGCTATCGATAATCCCTCCACTTACACTCCTCCTCCATATTCCTCCCCTCTTCATATCGAGAGGCCTATTGATGACTCAGTGTTGCACCCACCCAAGGGAAAAATTCAAAAGTTGATTTTTAATCCAAGTGCCCATGCTTCTCGAAACTACAACATTGTTGAAGATCTAGCACAAGTACCTTGAGCTATGTTGATGCTTGAGGTTCTACAAAACTATACAAGTCAACATATAATTCTATTATTAGCCATTGGAGTTGTGGATCTAGAAACATCAAATGTGATTACGTTTAATCTGGAATATTTTAAATCGATGCTCTCCCACCACTTGGATTTCCAAATTTAAAATATGGTTCTTGGAAATAACATCTATCACATTATTTTGGATGAAAGAGCCTCCACCTGTGTCATGTCATTGTCCTACTAGATAGCCATTGGTTCTCTTAAAATTAACTAGTCTCCCACTACCCTTAAAGTGTTTGATGGACGTGGTTTCAAACCTTACAAACTATTTCAATCTTTCTCTATGGAATTTAAGGGTAAAACCATTTCTATAGACATTGAAGTGGTTGATGCACCCCTGGATTATAATTTGTTTCTTGGTCATAGTTGGTTCTATGCAATGAATATCGTCGCATCTTCGGTATTTCAACTTTTTCAATTTTCCCGTTAAGGGAAAATTGTGACCATTGACAAACATGACTATTGCATGCCATATATCAATAACCACTCAATGAATAATAACATTTTCTTGGGACATTCAAATATTGAGTATGAAAGTGTGGGGATAGGTCTCCTCAAGGATTCCTCACTAATGGGATTTTTCCCTTACCATCCCCTAATCCCCCACATCAGGTTACCACATTAAACATGATTTTGACTATGGTGCAATGATCCCATGAATTGTTTGATCCTTGGTATTTCCTATCCCATCTGAAATTGAAACACTAGGTGACATCATGTCACTTAGTCCAACAAAGTCTCGTCTTCTAGAAAATCTAGTACCTAAACCTTCTCGTCCTCTGCCTATATCAGTTGATCATATTTCTTCCTCCCTCTCTGGTGAACCTATTTCTATTATTAACCAAGAGTTTGAGTGAGTGTATAATAAGAGTCAACTAATGAACCAAATATTTGAAGGCATGTCTCCAACCTCTGGACATCATACTGGAGTTAAGTTTCCAACTTCTTAATATGATGTTGGGGAAAAAGTACCAAACTCTAGACATCATGCTGGGAAAAAACTTGCAAATAGGTATCGATCAATGTACCAACCTATAGACATCATGTTGGGAAGAGGCCCATTCATGGGTATTATATCGAGAATATTTTATTCTCGGTTTCAATCTCATTAAAATAGTTTCATTTTCTATTTCAAGATCATTAAAAAATAAAGTAGACTGTGAACATACTTTGTCATTCCTTGATCTTGTTAAACCAAAAAGAGTCATGTTTCGAGTGGTAGTTTACCCCTTTCTTGTCCTCGTAATACTAACTACAAAAAAATGTATACTCTAGTCAATCGTGATTAGAAGAGATATTCCTTGTATTGTTTTACACCTTTTCGGGCTTGGGTGACTAAATTTACAAAAAATAACACCCTTGAAGTCATCTTTAAGATATTTGTAGACTCTATAAACATGAAAACACCACCGAGCTTTCCTTCTTTGGGCTCATAAAATTATGCATCGAAGTACCCATATGGGAAGAAACCCCTCCTTATTCAGGTTCCTTAAACATATGTTGAGGGACTCATCAAATATGAGCTACACCGAGCATCTGTTATCCTCCTAATTCTCATTAAAAAACAAAGAGGTGCTCGCTAATCATGGTGGGGGGAAAATTGAAGGAAGTGGGTCAAGTTTTTGGAAAACATTATGGAAACTGTCTGTTGTCACCCTCGAACATGACACCTATTTGCATCTCATCTTACAGTTGTATAATCTACTTGTCTCTGAGTCATACCAATCCTATGAGTACTCATACTCCTTCGTCTCACCTGAAGTGTGCCCTGATGATTGTCACACTATGTCTTGGTATATATCTAAGTCAAGTCAATTCCACCAAGCCATTTTTCATGCCTCGTAATGTTCAAGGGAAGTTTCACCTCAAACTAACCATTCTGTAGAATAACCAATTTTCATTCTCATGTCATTCCATACTCATTTAATAGAGCATATTACATCACTTACCTGTGTTAGTTTTGTGTTTATGATGGGGGATACATCATGGCCCTCCTTCCACTAGTCTGTTCCTATCTAATTCAACACATTATCCAAGAATTAGACTTAGAAACCAATCAATACCTTGGAACCTGTATGCCTTAACAACAAGTTTCCTCACCTTCAACAACAGGTTGAAACCATTGACCTCTGATCAAATGATTCCATGAATGTTTGACCTAGGATAATTGATTCAAATTCTCTAGAATGTTCTAGTGTGCCTTGGGAGTCATTGTCATCATTGGTGATTTTCCTCGCACTTATTAACAATATACATTAATAACTAGTAATCAATTGGTTTCTACCATGTTTGACATCAAGACATATATTCACATGGATAGAATCATATTGTTTCGGGATCAGGATGAAGACCCCGAGTTGGGTGCTCACTTTGTTATGTGCTTCTCCCAGGATGCATTGGATATCATTCGAGTCTGCAAAAGATTCTAGTATAACCATCATATTGGCAATCTTACTAATGTATATGCTATCACATAGATCCACTTTGTATTGGTTTGTGGCTATGTTTTTGTCATATTATAGCTTGACTGTGTATTCTTTTGCGAATACAACCTTGTTGGCCCTTGACCAAGTTTTGGGAGATACTTGGTCAAGTTTGACCTATTTTGGGACTTCAAAAACTTGTTGAAGGTGGAGCTCAAGATAAAGTAGAGATCGTGAGATCTCAAAACCGTTTTGGGTCCTTTTTTGCATTTGGGATTATGTAACGGGTATGGGATGTCGGCCCATGGGTTTACTCATGTTTAGGCCTATTTTGTAAAGTATAAATAGATGTCTAGGCAATGTAAGAAGAGGCAGATATATGCATATCTATGTGATATTGGGCTAAGTGCTAAGTATGGATTGTATATTCTTTGTGCATACTGTGTGATACTTGCATAGTTACATGAAAGTAATTGTAAGAAGGATTGGTGATGTACCCTAGCTCAAAGAAGGAGGATCTGGCGGAGTGCGAGCAAATCTCCTGTCTTCTACGGAGTATGATTTTTATGATATGTTCCTGTAAGAAGATTGACAAAGATAATAAAGAAGAAGAGTTGGTGGTCATAGCCCCTGGGTGGGGGTGAACCATGTACATGTTTTGTTGCTATGCTTTGTGCAATGTGTTGATGTGTTTATGTATTTACTTGCTAAGTGCTTTGATATAGATAGATAGATCTTTTTATGCTTTGTGATAATGATGTATATGGATGTTAGATCTGACCTATGTGAATGTGCTTAGTGCTTGAATCTGCTAGATATAATCTACCTCTCTATGATAAGTGCTTATATACATCAAATTTGAATGAATGGTGTGATGCTTTATTTTATTTGCAGAGTAGATAGTTGTTGAATATTGATGAACTATCAGTGCTAAGTGCTCTGTTAAGTATTACAATCACAAATCTATGTCCTAGCTAAGGTTGTAGACACCTGAGTCCTGCAACCACCCCTGCTTCTACCTCAGGTGAGACTTCATCTGCTTCGCAGGTGTTGCCTAAAGGGCGGGTAATTAGGGTTTTGTTGGTGAACTGTTGTAGTGTTGAACCCTAGGTATGCCTCATGACAACAAATGGTTCCATTGCTGGGAATTGAGGGAGAAGAGGCTTTGTGCAAATATCCGACCTGAAATTGTGAAAGCTTTGTGCATAGATCTGTTGCCCTAGTGCGTAGTACTCTACTTAATTTGTGAAGCTTTGTTCCAATAAAGGAGGTCAGATATGAAAAAAATAGGTAAGATCTAGAAGCTCTGTAATCTGATAAAGGTAAGAATAGTGAAAAGTTCTAGATCTGAAAGCTTTGTACTTTGTAGAAGTAAGATAAGTGGAAATTTTTTTTTCAACAATATGGATCTAGGTATGTTTGATAGAGTCTATTCTAGCTTGAAAACTAGGGAACTAATAGATGAAAGAAGGTTTGATATGCGTAGATACGATAAGAATAGTGAAATATATGTTATACCTATGCATAGAAAGAATGTTTGGACTAACAAGTGGATGCAGGATCCTAGAAATAAATGTTTGCAGCTTAGCTACTATGATCCTAGCGTGCAGTGCAGGAAGAGCTGGGAATCATTTAAAATAAAGAGAGGATTAACCCTCTGTTACAGTTGCAGAAAACCAGGACATCTTGCTAAGGAATGCCTTGGGAGATGACCTAGTTGTTTTTTTTGCAAATCTATGGACCATGAAGTATTAGATTTCTCTAGAATGATTGCTAAGCTTGAAGGAATTAACATGACACAAGAAAACCCTAAGGCAGATCCATAAACTATGATTATGGCAGAACCCCAAAAAGAATCCGAGAAAGTATTGCTACAGATAAATGAAACCCTGAATGACCACTGACATGTCATCTTATCATAGATCTTCAAAGAAAAATAATGCCTTGAAGAAATAATAGGAAACTAAGTAAGAAGAGAGTTAAGATTGAAAATTTATAGAAGGTTCTAGAGGGAACTTCGCAGAGGGAAACTTTGAAAAATTGGAGCTTTGCCAGAATACTAGAATAACGTCACATGGAACTTTGCTAAGGTGAATAAATATAGCCATTGGGACCAATATAACCATTCGACCAATCCCCCAAAATAGGTAGAAATGCATTTATGGTTTTCCACCAAACCATTGGATCATGTCGTAACCAACATAATAGAGTTAATGAAGGATTCTCACTCGTTGAAGGATATATGTTGCCAAGTTATCTATTTATCTCGTTGCGCCATGCACCGAGAACACTTTTTATAACCATGAATCTGATCCTGTAGACTTTTTTATTTTACACAGGGATCATTGTGCTATTTCTCTCTATCCCATTGAAGTGTCTAAGTTACTCCTCGAACCCAAGATTTCCAACCCCGAGCATGTATGTCAAACGAGTTCAACACTGCAGAGAAAGTTGTTGAAGAGGTTATCATTGACCTCATGACTGAACAATTAATGTCTATGTCTGTAGGTTTACAAGATTCATCGACGAGAACGATACAAGCCTCTTCGTCGACTGCTTGTGGAGCCGCGTCATCCCGACCCTCAGCATAAAAGAGAACCAAGCACAAAGACAACCTAGAAAATGCGAAGTTGATTCCAAATATATTTCTTTCTCGATTACATCCTGCCTCTAGTTGGCACGGTGAATCGTGATAGTGTGCCAAGATATTTAAAGCACACTATGGTCACTGCGTACCTCCCAAAGGGGATACACGTAGTTTGATCAGAGCAGGATAATATCACAGCAATGAAGTTCAGTGACTTTAACCTCAAATATCACAAGATATATCGTATGCTCGCCCCATACATGTACCTAACTAGAGGAAAAGGGAAGAACTCAAAGATCATCCTTTAGTCGTGGATGATGAACCTCACAAAGTCCACCCTGCTGAATGTCATGAAGATACCACACTTCGGAAGACACTAGGAAGTCAACACCTGTTTCAAGCTCCTACTTTCATGTTACCATGGCAGATAATTATGGCTAGAATGTCACATTACAGTTGACCCAACACTGATCCACAGGATCACATGACTGAGTATGCAAGGACCCAAACTGCAGAACTTTTATCCATTAAAATCCATAGATCGCACGCTAGCATAGATGTTCAAGGATACATATGGCAATTTTGATAAGGGAACAAGAGGCTAAAAGGTAGATTCCATCCATAGTGGCATAGTGTGCCTAACATGTCAACTGATAGATGGAAAGTTAGTAAGGAAGAACCAACCTACGCAGGTCACCGACTTTGTTGTTGACCTCACAGGGAAATGCATGGAAGGCCTATAGATGAACTAGGTGAAGTACCTAGTTAACTAGTTGGAACTAGACTGCCAAGAAGCATAGGATCAAGGTTAAGAATTTCATTCTAGTTGGCCTATGATCCTCATTGCATTTGTTTCCTGGGATATTCCAGAAGGTGTGACCTTCCTAGACATAAAACCTTTCGAACCGCTCACTGCGAAGTTCGTTGCCTTGTGGTATTCAAGTGATATGAAAAAATGTGGCAGTCAAATTCTATGTTTCATAGATATTACCTCTAGCTAAAAAGAGCCATCAAAGCTGAGACTCGCATGAATATAAACACCTTACAGAGGTTCCAACCCCTGATGCAGTTCAGTGCAGATCAACACTTCACCTACATTCCAGCATGAGAAGATGAACATAAAGAGCAACTCCAGTCATATTATAAGCTTGCAAAAGAAGACCTTGAGGAGATTACTAAGGAATGGTCTATTGACATCCTTATCCTCACCAACCCTGCAGATATATCTGATCTTGACAGCCTAGAGGACACTCATAAAGAAAAAAATACACCTGGAATCAACAGACAGAAGAAGACTGAGGAGGTCCAAAATTTAAGCAGCACCTCAGGAAAGACTGCTTCAGTCTCACTTGACCGAAGGTGTGATGACGAAGTAGAAGTTGAACGGAAACTAGGTGAAGTAACACCACCTAGAGACAAGGTTTATCCCTTGGATAAGAGGAAGGTTTCCCCCCTAAAACCTTCTTCCCAGAATAAATTGAAAGCCACCATGACCAAGATGTAGATTGTCCTCACCTCCAATGATTTTGACTTCATCATAGTAGCCCTGAACAATGCTTCACTGGAAATAGCAGAGAAACAAGAGGCCAA
Source organism: Picea engelmannii (assembly GCA_009831015.1). Taxonomy (NCBI): domain Eukaryota; kingdom Viridiplantae; phylum Streptophyta; class Pinopsida; order Pinales; family Pinaceae; genus Picea; species Picea engelmannii. The sequence continues at coordinate 1,751 of ML783577.1, read as the reverse complement.
GAAGGAAGAAATGTATCAGAGAATTGAATTCCAACTCTGAGGGGTACAACATGCCCTTCAGTCTAGCGACGCAGTCTCCACTACACCCCTACCATCAGGAGAACCAGAGTTGGGAGATGATCCAACCCAACTCCATCGACTAGCTGATATAGTTGAAGCTCGCCTTCGATGAGCACAAGAAGAAACATAAGAAGACACCTAGGACTTGAAGCATGTGGAAGGCATACTTTTAGAACAACGTCGAGCTGTAGAACAGGAAAATATTTCTCTCCAAACAAAGTTAGATGAAGAAAAAACACAGATGTAGCAAGGAAAAGAATAATTGCTCAAAGAGAAACTTGAAGTGAAAGAAGTGGCCAGTAGAGCACTTCGATTTGATAAAATATTAGAAATAAAGGTAGAGGATTGAGTCACACAGCAAGTAGATTAGCTCATAGAAGCTATCCAATAGCTACAACATTGCATAGTAGACTTAGAGCTTTGCACAGTTCCTGAGACTCCATAGGATGTAAGAGATCAAAGAGAAGCAATTGCTCGAAGCCTAGTTGAGAGAATAAAATCCCTTGCTATGGAATGTAAGAAAATGACTGATTGTAGTGCCCAGACCTATGAGAAACTCACTGAGAATCCAAAATTGAAGACACTGGAGTCATAAATCCAAGAGGTGAAGTATCAAGCCAGAACGATACAGGTGTAGTTGAAGCCCCTGTCAGGTATGGAAAGAATGAAGCGATCCCAATAACAATGCACCACCCAACAACAGATACACACTATCGAGAGTAGAGTTATTGAATTAACTCAAAGGCTCCAACCTGTGCAAGATAAGTCCTACCAACTGTTCACAGAGGTTGAAGGTCGAGGAGAAGAACTGGAGCAGGTTGTCGTTGCAGTTGAACAGTGCATGGAGGGACTTGTCAATGACATAGTCATCCAAGAGTTCATTGAACATGAGGCCATAGAATAGAAATAAGTCGAAGTAGCTCGAGCCAAGCTCTAGGCTTTCAAAGTATAACTACCCAAATTAGAGTGACTCACGATGATTCACAGGTGAGTGTTGGGGGCTTGTTGGCCCTTGACCAAGTAATAACGTGTTGGTAGCCAACCCATTTTTTTTTATTACTCTCAAAAAGCTGCCTACACCCCTTACAGTATCATGACAAATCATCGTCGCTTTATGTTGATCGACATTCGTCTTATCTTTTGCGACAATTCCAATTCAATTTCGTTTTAGTTTTTCACAACTGCAAGTGTGAAAACACTTATTTTCGCTGATTAGATTGTCGTCATTTTCAGTTGATACTTGATCAATGGTTTATCATATGATTACTAAAGTTTTTATCAAACCTTATGTTCTTGATCATTATCTTACCTTGACTACGCATTTTGATGTATCTCATTGTTAAACCTTTGGGCATAAGTGTTACTGGTTTTATTATGATCTTATGAAAATTATAATGGATCTGGTCATATTGTTTTTATCCTTGCTATGAGCTTTCACTCGATTCTTATATGAATGGTTTTAAAACCTTGGGATACAAACATGTATGATATGATATGCGCCAAATAAATGGGCAAGTTCATAAAGTTACGATGGCAATAGTTTCATATCACATGAGTTGATCGTATTCAACCTCACGAATTGATACCTGACATGCTATGTGCAAAGTTTGCTTATACGTTGGTTGATTATGAGTCCCGAACTATGGATTAACAGTAAAACCTTGTGATTAAAGCGATTGATTGAAATGATA
>ML783576.1:491410-503079 GCA_009831015.1 Picea engelmannii | reverse complement strand
AAGGGACCAAGTAATCAACCACCTCGATTAGAACACCCATACCAAGAAATCCTTGAAGACTATTGGCACATCTTCGACCAAATGGAACAACAAAATCCACCGTGACGTCAGACTTCCACTTTTGAATATTCTATAGTTTATCCGGTTGCTAATGCCCCAATGAAAGCCATTCCACTACAAAATCTTCCAACCTTCAATGGATTGATCTCAGAGGGCCCTGGCACTTTCTTATTCGAGTTTGATGTCCTATGTAGAGGATATGACTATAACTCTGAACCCCAGAAACTAAAACTATTTCCTTCCACTTGGAAAGGAGAAACTTTACGATGGTTTATGGGACTAGGGGGAGGAATGTAAATTCATGGGATGAAATGAAACAAGCCTTCCTTACGAAATATCAAGACTACAGTAGAACTAGGGATTTAAAGGATGAAATATTTAAAATGATTGCAAAAGAAAATGAAACACTAGAAGAATATGTTGAAATATTTAAATATAACTTGCAGAGATCACCTTATGGTACACTACCAGGTGAGGTACTTAAAGCCACTCTAATAAAAGGTATGAATGATGAATGGGTAGAGACGTTAAATTTGATGGGAAAAGGTGTTATTTATCAAGAAACATATGATGACATTGTCCAATTTTGTATCAAGTGTTCATGCGGTAGTACACAAACCAAATCGGGAATATGAACCCCCATCACCAGAAGTAGTAACATTGCTAGTGGGAGTGTCACCCGAGAAGAAATTGATAATCTTTTAGAAAATTTTAAAAATGATATTTTGGGTACTCTGACTACATAATTAGATGTTATGCAGGTTAAACAGAAGCAAGCAGAAGAATAAAAGTCATTGGCTATATTTTGTACATGATGTAGGAGGAAATATGGTTCAAGAGAGTGTCCCTTGGACGTGGTTCGGACTTGCACCATCTGTGCCAAAGACCATGTGACAGAGCAATGCCCATCACTCCTAGGACTAAAAGATGTCTTTAAATAAGTAGAAGAGGAAACATAACCAATATATCTGATGGGTCAGTATCGCCAGTGGTAGGCTCACCCCCCAAGTACGTTACAAGATCCTTATTCTTTCTTTTTTGGGCAATCTAATCAACAACATAATTCTGGAAACACATGGCAGGGCCAACCATTTGCTAATCCCACCTGGCAGTCCCAACAATATCCTATTGCACCCTAGCCAAACCAACCAGCTGCTAATCCTACTTGGCCTAACTTGCAATACTCTACCCCGTTTTGGCATAATTCAAATAATAACCCTTATCCTTCACAATTGACTAGCACAACTGCCCAAGCCCCCAATTGGACTAAAAAATAGTAGCACCCCATGGGACTGACCAATCAACCCATGTGAATGGATTCTCAAGATCAACCCACTTTACAAGCTCCACTTCAATTACCCCAAAATCCCCAACCTCAAATGCGCCCTCAATTACCAACTCAACCCAACACAAATCCTACTAACAGACCAGTCTAGCTCGTGCAAATTGTCGAGAATTTGGAGGGTGACACAAACTCTGTAGGGTGCAACAAAATCCGATTGAGATCAGGGCGTGTAATTTCTCCTGAGGAAAGTGATATTCATCCAGAACAAGAGAATGAGAATGATAGAAAACCAACCATTAAACGATTGACTATGGTCATAACAGAAGAAACAAAACAAGGGGAAAACACAGTTGAGCAACAAAATCCTGATAAAAACGTAATTTCTCCTCCCCCATTTCCCAAGAGGCTAATGATAGAAAAACCAGTTATATATCCTAACTTTGATATCGTTGGGGAATTAAAGAATCTATGTGTTAAAATTCCACTCCTACAGGGTTTACAAGATATTCCTATTTATTAAAAAAAATTAAAGAATTATGTGGGAAGAAGCCTAGAAGGAAAAATAAGAATCCATCAACTGTTCATGTGGTAGGAACTTTATCCGATCTTATTCTAGGAAAACAGGAGCCAGTCAAATACATAGACCCCGTGGTAACAATTGAGATATAGGGTTGTTTTTTCCAAATACACTGGTGGATTTGGGGGCAACCATCAATATTCTGACCATCGAGACCTGTAATGTCCTGGGTATCACCTCCTTCAAACCTACTTCAACTATGATAGAATTAGATGATAGATCGATGGTTAAACCAGTGGGAACATTACAAGACATAGCAATCTCGGTCGACTCTTGGGAATACCCAGATGATTTCCTAGTTATCAACCCAAGAAGCAGACTAGATGGACACCCATTAATATTTGGACCACCGTGGATAGCAACGACAGATGCATACATAAGATGTCGCACAAGAAACATGAAAATTGCTAGAGGAAGTGTTATAAAAAAACCTTATCTTGTATTCTCCAGCTAAACCAAGTTTTCCTGTCATACATCAGCAGTTGCAACCACCTAGATGTCTAGAAGAAAACCTATGATCTCCTCTCACACTAGAAGAATCTCTTGGGCTCAAAAACCAAGTCGAAGATGATGTGATCAATAGCTTTACTAACAACTGAACTGTTATAAGTAACCCAACATGTCAAATGCTAAAAGATGTTTTAGATAATGAAGCACAGGGAGATCCTTTGGAAGAATTGATGGAGCAACAGATTCCCACTACTGCTATCCATAACAACATTACATTTGAAATCGCACTAGGAATATTTCAGAATATTAATGTCAATTTGAATGAGCAACAACAACAAAAAATGATTCAGATGCTTTCTAAATATCAACATGATTTTGCATGGGAGTATCCCGACATGAAGGGCATTGATCCCCAACTATGTACACATCATATCTATATTGAAAGAGATTCCCGACCCATCCGACAACCCCAACGAAGATTAAACCCTCATCTTAGGGACATTGTCAAAGAAGAATTACATAAACTGTTGGACGTAGATTTCATATATCCTATTTCAGACAGCCAGTGGGTCTCTCCACTAGTAATCGTCCCTAAAAATAATTTTAAGTGGAGAATCTGTGTAGATTATAGAGAACTCAATAAAGCTACCCAAAAGGACCATTTTCCTCTACCTTTTATTGATCAGGTCCTTGATACTTTAGTAAGGAATTTTTTTTTCTCCTTCCTAGATGGATTTAGCGGTTATAATCAGATTCAAATTGCTCTAGAAGACCAGGATAAAACTACATTTACATGTCCCTAGGGTACCTTCACATATCAAGTATTTCCCTTTGGATTATGTAATGCTCCAACTACATTCCAGAGAGCTATTTTAAGCATATTTTCTGATTTAATTAATGAAGGACTTGAAGTTTACATGGACAATTTTACCTCTTATGGCATTGACTTTGATAAAGCTTTAAGAAATATAGAGAAGGTACTGGAACAATGAATTGCTACTAGGCTATGTTTGAGACATGAGAAATTTCATATGATGATGACTAAAGGTGTGGTACTAGGACACTATGTTTTTGCAGATGAAATCATGGTAGACCCAACCAAAATAGAGGTAATACTTAATTTGCCTACACCTCGTACACAAACCGAGGTACGTAGTTTCCTTGGATGTGAAGGATATTATCGCAGATTCATAGAAAAATTTTCAATAATAGCTGCACCTTTACATGATTTAACTGGTAATGTGGAATTTCAGTGGTCTGATAAGTGTGATGTTGCATTTGCAGAGCTCAAAAGGTTAGTTTCAACAACATCGGTGCTGAGAGGACTGAACTGGAAATTACCATTTCACATCTCTTTAGATGCATCATATATCACTGTAGGTGCTATCCTTGGATAGGAAGAAGACAAGAAACCCTATGCTATTTATTTTATTAGCAAAAATCTTACTCCTGCTGAATTGAATTACACAGTAACAAAAAAATAATTTTTAGTCGTTATACATGCTATTAATAAATTTTTCCACTATATAACCGACTATCCGATAATTCTGTATATTGATCACTCTACTATTAGATATTTAGACAAAAAAATTACTAGTGGACAGGTTACTCGGTGATTGTTGTTATTGAAAGAATTCAACATCACCATTAAGGATCGGCTGGGAAGATAGAATATTGTTGCAGATTTCTTGTCTCGTGTACCCAAAACATATAACTCTTTGAAAATTGAAGACCAATTTCCAGACGAACACCTATTCGTTGTAACTATTAAGATGTTGTGGTATGCTGATGTCGTGAATTATCTGGCAGTTGGGAAATTTCTAGCGCACCCATCAACAAGAGAAAGGAAATTAATTGTTCAACACATTGCATGGTTCACCTGGATTGGTGGATATCATTTCCACACAGGTTATGATCTTCAGATCCGAATATGTATCAGAGACGATGAGATCCACGATGTCCTGAAAGAGTTGCATGATGAGCCTTGTGGTGGAAATTTTGCAGACTGCGGAACTGGGCATAAGATTTTACAGATGGGCTATTATTGGCCCTCAATATTCAAATATGAAAAGAAGTATGTACAGGCCTATGACAACTATTAGAGGAAGGGCTGAACAGGCCAAGCTGATGAAATTCCCCGACAACCACAAGTGGTGGCAGAACCTTTCGAAAGATGGGCACTGGATTTTGTTAGCCCCTTCAACCCAAAATCAAACCAGAAAGATTATATACTGGTTGAAGCAGACTATATGAACAAGTGGGTAGAAGCAGTGGCCTTGCCAAATGCAACTGAGGCAACGATCATTAAATTTATCTTTGAACTATTCGTATGCTATGGATTAACCAGGGAAGTAATCACTAACGGAGGGTCATAAATTACAGCACATAAAATCTCGGCCACTCTGCGCAATTATCACATTAAACATAGAGTTACCTCCCAATACCACCCACATGAAAACATACAAGTGGAAAGTACCAATAAAGTCTTGGAGGCAATATTGACAAAAATAGTTTCAACAAACTATTAAAATTGGGCAACTGAGCTTCCAAATGCCTTATGGGCCTATCGCACAACATGGCGTAACACTACTGGCTACTCAGAACCTATATTTCCAATTGAATTTGAGATCAAGACTCTAAGAATGGCCCAGGAAATTGGACTAGATCTTACCGAAGCACACACACATAGCTTACAACAACTCAATGAGTTAGATGAAGCACACTCGTTTTCCCTTCAACGCACAACTATTATTCAACAACAGAGAGCTATCTGGAATGACAAGCATATCAAGAAGAAATCCTTCCAGAAAGGTGATTGGGTGCTTCTCTATGATTCCAAATTTCAGGATTTTCTTGGGAAATTGCAGACAAGATGGCTGTGACCGTATGAAATCAAAGAAGTCCATGATAATGGCACTGTCACCTTAGCTACCATCAATGGGTATGGTTCTCCTTTTCTAGTAAATGGACATCGACTACGACTCTACCACCAGCTGCTTTCAAAAGAATCCTTTTGCCAATAAGTAATTAATGATCCTACTATTCATATTTTAATTGGCTAGGAAGGTAACCCAACAACTTTAGCTCCATGAAATTATTGTCTTTCCAGCATTGTACATATTTTATATATTTTTCTTTAAATATTTGATTGAGTCTTTAGGTTTTTACTTTCTAGGAAAGTCACTATAAAGAGATTTGGGGAAAAGAAACTAGAAAAGATGACTGTAATGAAATAATTAGCACTCTTTTTTGTTCCTTATTCAAAACTTAAAATTTCTCTTGTCTCACTTTGAAAAATCCATCGAATATGTCATAGGGGGTCTCATCATGAGCCAACCTACCACGATAATAAGAGATTAATGTAATTGACATTATCACTATGGAAACCACACCAGGGAAATGGCCTTTGGCATTTAAGGTCAAAGGAAAAGAGGTCTCATGACGAGCCGACTTGTTCACTTTGTTACGATCTAGGGAGTGGCATTGTTGTTATCTGGCTACCAAACCAAGATATTTGCCTTTTTGGGAAAATACTATTCAAACTATTTATTGAGGATATTGGCTCATCTATGGGTTAAAAGGCAATCCTATCGAGGCTATGAATGCCTGCTGGCAGTAGTGGCTCTACCTGTGGTATGGAAGTTTATCTTAAATATGTTAATTTTTTATTGTGTTCATAGACTTCCTTCTTTAAAAAAGAGGCCATCATTCCGACTATATTCAACACAAGGGAAAGTAATAGAATTATGACACGTGGCATATTTATAAAACGTGAACAAATTATGACTACTCAGAATATTCTTCCTTAACATATTGAATATTGGCATTTGAACTTGTACTTTCCACAAAAGGTGTAATTATCGTTCATGATTAACATTAAAATTCTTTGAAAGTTATTAACGATCATTCTCCCAGCGGTGACGACATAATAATTATCCCTCACTTGACTGGCCACCATCATTACGTTCATACATACCGACGGTCGAGGTCGGCCTTTTCATTCATCAGGGGGTGGACATTCCACACAATTATCGATAGGACATAATGATTATAGATAAGGGGAAAATTTGTATTTCTATATACCATTTCTGTTCTGTAATTTTTACCATTTTTAGTAATTTTTTCTCACATGCTAGTCTAACTAAGTTTGTAGTTGGGAATGATAGTTGTGATGACTTGTTTACATAAGACATGGGTGGATGAAGAATTCACTATGAGCCTACATTGCTGCAAGTAACTAACCAAGCAAGGGAATTTCTACATCATCTAGGGTAGACACAATACTTTAATAGACTGCAGAGATTCAATATAAATGTTGCGCTAGCTATCTTCTAGAATTTATAGAGGGAGTCTCAGTAATTCGAGGCATACAAATACCATTTAATGATGCCATTATAGCTGAGGTAACATGCCTCACAAATGAAGGAACACAATGGAACGATCAATACACAACACTCAAGGAATTTTTGGAGTCCTTTGCAGATCCAGGGGAGGAATTCGACAAAAAGGGAAAATGCCTCAACCTCGCTACTCTTAGAGAACCCTCGAGGGAGATAGCAGGCGTGGTGTAGAGGTATATCACATGTGACAAATCATATGATGTGGTGAGACCTCGCCACCTCAAGATGTTGGCAATATTAAAACAACGGTTAGTGATAAATATACCATTCTTTTTTAATACTGTGCTGCATGAAGTCGCCAAAGAGCCCAAAAAGCCAAAGACCCTACTAATGTAATCAATCATCATAGGTTAGTAAAGTTGATAGTAGATAGGGCCTTAAAAAATACATAAATAACATGGGGGGACTTAATTGAGCTTGACAGACCCCTGCAAATTGAGCAACTTGAAGTCCACCATGAAATTCCCCCATAAGGAATTGAGGTGGCCCAGTCAGAGGGAGATAATGCCCAAATTGAAATACCAGTACCCCAACCTGAAATGGAAACATAGCTTATTCAGTTGGAAGAAACTCAGAGCATGCAAGAAGGAACATCAAAGAATAAAATAAAGAGAACAATTTATGTTCCTAAGACCTCCACTGTAAAAAGAAGAAAGGATAAAGAGACAACACAACCTGAGAGCACTCAGAAAACTGTATAAATAGAACAACCATTACATGAAAGCCCTACAGGAAAACAAGATGATTTCTTCAGAAGTTATGAAGAGGATATGGCCCAAGTATTGGAAAATTTAGGGATATCACTTACTGAAGATACAGACAAGTCAGGAAGGCCCCAAGCTCCAACTTCTTCTCATTCAAACCCTGTCTTTGATCTTCTTGATATGGAGATGGCATTTCGTGAGGGAGAAAAACAACCAAAAATTCAGTTCGATGGGAACAGTCCCTTAGAGAAACCAAGGCACCCAAAAGATATAGGGAATCAATCACCAATTGATAAAGGTGGGTAAGACCTTGAAATTCCCCTTATACAGAAAGAAACAACAGAAAAAGACAATCACATAATCAAGAAGTTGGAACATGAAAATAAGACATTGAGGAACATGGTCAAGAAAATAAAAGTATTAAAAAAAAAGTTGGTAGATTGAAAGAAGCAATTAGACAACTTAAGAATCAACTGGAACAGGCTGAAAAATCCCATGAGAAGAATAAATCTAAGAGGGATAGAGTACAGGGAAGAAATTCACTTCCCAGAATGGCAGTTCACACTAATTCTGTTGAAACACAAACATAATTTCATGCTCCTTTGATATCAATTGAAATAGAAACTCAGACAGAGGTTCCAGCAGCAATAAAGACAACTGTTCATACTGAAGAAGTATTCCATTCCCATGAACATGATGCCACTATTAGAAGGTTGGAAGCAGAACTAGAACAATCCCAACAAAACCTGACCCAATGTCGAATTGAAATGGTGACAGTGACAGAACATCATAAAGTTGTCAGACAACTCCGAACCATGTCAGAAACTGAGAATGAAACCTTTACTGAGCTCAACAGAGCTAAAGAAAAGGTGAAAAAGGTATAGGGTCAACTTGATGGAGCTTTGAAGAAAATCAAACATGTTTTCTCTATTTATTCTGATATACTATCTTGCAGGGCCCCTGCTACCAATTATGCTCTATTTCTATTAGAACATTATTTGTTATTGAAAGTAAAATCCATTAGGGCAGGCACACCTTTTGAGTTTACCACTGTTTCTAATTGTGTTTCATGTTTTAAATAACAAGAGGATGGAGTACAATGTTTTTTGTGTGAACTATATCTTCACAATTTCATCCTAGAAGAAAACAAACTTGAGAACCCCAACCCATTCACTGGGGATATCTAGTTTCAGGCCTTCTTGTCTTTTGCCAAAAATCAACTTAGGTGGGCCAAAGCACATAAGGTCTTCATGAAAAGGGAGAATGGACTAGACCTATGGATCAAAGGGGAACCTCATAAACCCTTTGATACCATTATGCAACATAGAGCATTCATGAAGAGGGAGAAGGTTGTGGCATCTTTAGCTCCCATCCATATACATGTTGTACATTCAAGGCTGTATTTTTTTGGAGAAATTAGAGAAGAAGCCCTTGTTGCTGCCAAATTAAGATGGAACGTCTCTTTGAATGAATTCAAGAACATGGAACCTTTTGGTTTTAGGAAATTTCAAGCAGCTTCTCTCATGTTAGAGAGGTATGAAAAAATGATCATGGACGAAGGGCCTTCCTGGATTGGATGCAAATACAATCCCCCCATTATTTGGTATCCTCTAGAGGGTTATCATAGTGTTTATGAAATTCATAAGAAAATGGAAGATGCTTCTTTTGAAGAGCTTAAAGGTAAGCATGGGTTCCAAAGACCTAGATAAAAGACCTCTCCACCCTTCAGTATCACTTCTTTGCATATAAAATCTCTTGTTGCATGAGGACATGCAAAAAGGTAAGCTGGGGGGGTATGTTGAGTTCAGAAAAAGGTATAAATATTCTCCTTATTACCTTGGTTTGTGATATATTCTTTGTTGACTTTTCTATTAATTTGAAGTAATTAGGGAAGAAAATGGTTAAAAATCCTTTAGTAAATAATAATGAATGATATTAGATATTTTCTGAACTTTGGTTTGAATTGTTTTGATTTTTTGCAGAAATGGACAATTGTTGTTAACTAAAGATAATTAAAAATATAATGAAGATGCAAAGGACATTGAAGATCAAAGAAATCATGTAGAAAATGGTTCAAAGGAAGATTGACTTTTTATCTTGCAATCTTCATAAATAGTAAAAAAAATCCCGAGTATCTCTCGATCCTCAAGATAACTTAATTTACTTATCTCATTGTAATATATAAAGAATAGTGGATGATAGAGAGATACCCAAGCATTCAGATCTCTTAATTTTTGACACTCTGTACAAACGATCCCATTGTAAATGATTTATCAGTTATGGAATAAATGAAAGCTTCAAGAGTTTTGATCATTTCTGTGTACTGCATTTTTCGTATTAGTATCTTCTGAAGACCGTGGGACCAGTCGACATGAGCTACTATCTCATCTGTAATCATATCAATTATGTTATAGTTCTGTGATTTGAATTTCCTTTCAATAGTTAAGATAAACTTGTTAATGTGTTGATTCTTTTATGAATTGGTTATGTTGTTCCATTTGCAGAGATTAGATGTTCCATTTGGAGATTATCGATTGTTGTTCCATTTCCATTTGCTGTCAATTTATCGCTTGTAAATTCCTTTCATTTAAATTCACATTTTCTGTTCCTTTCGTTAAATTCACATTTTTTGTTCCTTTCGTTTAATTCACATTTGCTATTCCTTCTTAAATACTTAGTATATCGGTGTTCCTTTCCAACACATTAATTAGTCATTGACATATTGATTCATTAAGTGTTTTCGTAGACTAAATTTTTGTTTCTTAAATAGATGAATGAATTCAGTAAAGCAATTGATTTTTTGATTCGTGGTGTGTTTCCACTCAGAATATATTTCTGTTGATTGAGTTATTAGTTTCAGAGGTTGTATTTAATATGTGAAGAACTTGATTATTACAGTAATTTAGATAGACTCAGATTTGTTGTAACTGAATTATCTACATGACTTAAACCTCTACGAATATCTACATAGACTTTGTTGGCATTCTTGAGAGAAAAGGCAAATCCTCAGTTGATAAACTAATGTCATACTAAGGTTGTTTTTAGGACATCTTTAGAGCCCAACACCAACCATGAGAAAAAAGCTTCTTGACTTAGAAAAATGCCAAGAAATCAAGAGGCACATAGTTTTTTCATACTTATCTACAAGCTTCATGGGGAATAAATGGTTGTTGTGATGGAAATCCCATATCCATTTTCTTTGAATGTTTTTTGACCGACTTTGATATTTCAGATCTAATCTATTTGTAATTGAAACTATACATCCACTATGCTTAGGGAAGTTGTTGGGTTTTCTTTATAATATGAGTAATGCCTAGTTAAGGTGCTTGCAAATTTTGTTATCTAAGTCTTGAAATTTGTTACTAGAAATTGTGGTAATTAATATTTACAAGAATAATTTCACAAAACTTATAATATAGGTCCTAGATCATAGAGTAACATTTTTATGAAAAGCTAATTTACCTTTGGTTTGTATTTCTGTCTTGGTCTCTCCCATATGATTCTTCCATAATTAATAATATATATTAATATTTATGGGGAGGATGTTACAAGCCATGCAAGAAATTAGTGAGCAAAATGATATCATCCTCACACCAAGTTATCCATCCTTTAGGGCCTCTTGGTCACATCATTAATTTGAAAATGAACTTTATTAATACGAGATGAATGCTTTATATATGATGTATTAAGTATAAAAATATTCTTTAGGGATTTGATTTTCTTAGACTCCCATGATATGAAAAAATGATAGGTTGGTTTTGTGATAGAGCAAGTTCACCTAGAAATTGATCATACCTTCTTCCATTATAGTCAAAGAAGAAAAAAAAATGTTACATAAACATGGATATATCTAGCCTCTTAAACACTCTTTTACTACCTTTTTAAAACTTGTACCAATGAAACTGTTGATTAAGGTTGGTTGTCATTGATGTCAACGCTTGAAGAAAGCCCCGTAGCACAAAGGTTGGGTAATGGACCCAAGATTGTTTGATGTAAATACGACTCATTATTTTCTTGTCATGGTTGATAATAAGTAGAAATGGATGAACTCCAAAGTGGCCCCCTTATGGTGAAATCCCTCACGGGAAGACGCTTTGAGGATTGAGTTATCCTAGAAGTATGGTTAGAGAACCCATGCTTATTTGTGGAATAATGAGATGAATGCCAATGACTTTGTCAGTGAAAATATCCTA
>ML783576.1:468238-479006 GCA_009831015.1 Picea engelmannii | reverse complement strand
ATGTGAGGCATGTAAAGCAAGTATTGGATACTTTGGAAAGGGAAAAGTTGTATGTAAATTACTTGTATACTTAGGTCATATTGTAGGAGGAGGACAATTAAAAATTTGATCCTTCCAAAATTGATGTAATTTTAAATTGGCCTGAGCCAAAAAGTACAACCGAGGTCCGAAGCTTCTTAGGTGCAGTCTAGTATTGGAGGAGGTTCATTTCAAACTTCTCCTTTATAGCAGCTCCTTTGCATGCCTTATCCAGTGTGAAGAAGACTTTTCAGTGGGAAGGAAAGCAACAAAAATCTTTTGACACTTTGAAGGAGAAGATCAGTACCACACCAGTATTAGCACTGTCAAATCTTCAACAACCTTTTGAGATCGAGATGGATGCCAATGGATATGCCATGGGTGCAGTATTGATGCAATATTGTAATCCTATATGTTACAACTTTGAAACTTTTAACCAAGATGTTTTTAACTATCCTAAATATGATAAAGAGTTGCATGCATTAGTTCAAAGAGTAAAGAAATGGAAGCACTACTTGTTAGGGAAGGAACCAATCATACATATAGATCACCAACCCTAACAGTATCTCCAAGCATAAACCAAACTGTAGCAATCTCGAAACTACATATGGATGGGTTTTCTACAACAATTTCATTTGGTAATCAAGTACAAAAATGGTACAAGTAACAAGGTAGCCGATATGCTTTCTAAACCTACTATTATTGCTTCTATTATTTTGAAGAATACTTCTTTATCTCATGATATCTATGTGGAACAATATTCCATTGATGAATACTTTAAACAAGTATATGAGAAGCTAACCCATGGTGCACAGGTAGAGAACTATTGTCTGCAGGGAAAACTACTCTACCATATTGGAAAGCTATGTATTCCTACAAGTGAACAAGTCCATGTAATACAAGAAGCTCACACTTCTCTTGTTTCTGGGAATTTTGGGGTAGGAAAAAATATGGCCCATTTGCAGAGGTTTTGTTATTGGCCAAATGAAATAAATTGCAACTAAATATGTAAAGGTGTGTGTGATGTGTTCTACTTGTAAGCCCACTAATAGAAAATTGGGTCTATACTCACCACTTCCTATTCCATCCCATCCATGGGAAAGTATCTCCATGGATTTTGTAGGGGGTTTACCAATGTCAAAAGGAGGTCATGACTATTTGTATGTTGTAGTGGATAGGTTCAACAAGATGTGTATCTTGATGCCATGTAAAAAGTAGATCATTGCCAAGCAAACTGCAAATATATTCTTTCAGTATGTTTGGGTTCACTTTGGGTTACCCACATCCATGATCTCGAATCGAGATACTCGATTCCTTGGGGATTTTTGGACAAGATTATGGAGAATGATGGACACCAAATTGAAGAGGAGCATTTCTTTCCATCCACAGACCGACGGGTAGACAGAGGTGGTAAAATGAAAAATGACACTTTTTCTTCGAGGCTACTGCAACAAGCATCCAAAGTTATGGGATGAACATATACCCTATGTACAACATGCTTATAATCGAGCCTTACATTCCTCCACTTAGATTTCACCTTTTGAGACATGTTTTAGGTACCTACCCAAGGTTCCCTTGGACTTGATGTATGGGAGAGATACCGATGTAAATGAAGAAAGAACATAGGACAAATCCCGCAAGTTCATCCAAAGGATCCAACAGGTGCACGAGGCAGTCAAGGAACAAATGGAGAAAATTCAAGCATAGTATAAAGCTTGACATGACAAGCACATGGTTGATCATCAGTTCTAGGTTGGAGACCGGGTATGGCTTCACATCAGTAAGGAGAGATTGAAGGGTGAAGGTAAGAATCTCGAGCCCATTCGTTATGGAGCCTTCACTATCTTGGAGAAAAGTGGTACCAATGATTTTCATCTGGATATTCCACCTTATATGTAGATTTACTCAGTTGTGAACATAGAGAACTTGAAACTTTTTGAGCCTCCCATGATCATGGATCAGGATGAGAAAGTTTCAATACCTTTAGTTGATGAGTTTTCTCCTGAGTAATTGGATGAGTTACATGAATATATCATCCTGGATAGAAGGATGAGGATTTCATGTAGGGGTGATGTTGATTATCTTCAAGTAGGCTTAAAGGGAACACATCCAAGAAAGGCAAAGTGGATTAAGAAGGACAAAGTGAGGGGATTCTTCCCTCACTTATATGTTGATTGATGAAAGATTTTGGTAGTACAAAAAACTCTCAGTGGGAAGGTGTGATCCAAAAAGGATCTATAGAAGGCTAAGAACAACTCAGAACTCACAGAGGCGACTCAGGATGCTCAGAATGGCCTCAACAGATAGAGAAAGGGAAAAAATTCAAATTTCTCAAAACTCAATGAAAATGACATTATCACAAAGAGCACGTCACAATATTTCTAACGAAAAAAACAACTTGTCAAACGGAGTTACAGATTGAAAGATATTCACGATCAAAGTTTGGTCAACCTAGCCCAATCAATAGGGGGACGAGTCAACATCTGTACTGCTGATGTCATCATCAGTACAGATGATGTTAACATCCATACAACACACGTGGCGGGAGAATAAGGTGACAAATCTCATGTTGACGTCAACATGGTGATGTGGCAACACTAGAGGCTGCCACGTGTGACCTAGATTTGGCACTTCTGGACCAATATGTGGACCAATAGGATTTTTTCACATGGCAGTCCATACGATCTGTACAGTGATGTGGCATGGGAATTTGGTAGTGATGTGGTGTTTGTACGATGATGTGGCATCCATTTGATGATGTGGCACTGACAGGACAGGTTGATAGAGTAGTGGTCGAATGGGAGGCTTCCATGTGGCAGTAGGCAAATGCCCATTTACAGCTTGTATCCAAATTTTGGAAAAAAAATGGTTTGGTAGGTCTGTCAAATCTGGCGGACCACACCAAATACAACCACGTATTAATCATTGGAGTATTGGATAGATCCATCGACAAAGTTGGTGAAACAAAATTGTTTATATTTATATATATTTACAACAAACCAAACCAAAAGGGGGAGGCCCACGGGTTTGACCTCGAGACCTCCTCCCTCTACTACGCCTTAACATTCACGCCCAAAACAATAGACCAACGACCTATGTTTTTAATAATGCCCATGATTTAAAAAAAAAAAAGAGCATATGCCTAGAGCTCAGGGAGAGAGGTGTGCATGTGGTATGGCCAGGACACGCAATTCGAGGTAGGTACAAGCATTTATTGTAGGCTGCAGGGGCACAAAAACTGAGACAAATTTCTTCTTGGGACTGGGAGTTCCAGAGTCGAATCGAGGCATGGAGACAATCATTTTTGGGTAATTAGACGCCACAAATTCGGTGGTGCTGTCTGTTTTATGATTTGAGCATTATTTTTGTAGCTTGATTTTAGAATGAGGTATACTTATGTATTTTGCCAAATTCTTTTGTTCAGTTAATGAAAAAGCCTAACCATTTGAGAGAAAGACCCCGAGACGTAGTCCACCAGAGACGAACTCCGTTATCAAGTTTTTTGTGTTTAGATTTGATGCTTATGTCTCTTCATTATTGATTTTTTCCTTCTTTAATGGTGCACTTTAATTTATACTCATTTAATTCAATTCTTTATAAGTCACTCGATGAAAAGATCCTGGATCACCTATGGTCAAATTTGTTTACTACCTCTTTAAAACTTGTACCAATGAAACCATGACTTAAGAGAATCCCTATGGTGAAATTTGTTGGGGTTTTATAACTCAAGCCTAGCTTTTAAGATATTCCATACTATTTTTCCCTTTACGACATTTGAATAGATAATTATCCCTCTTTATCTTCTTGAGAATCCAGATTATTAAATCTCCACACAATAAGAAAGTGGCTTCTGGGAGCTCATGAACCATAAAATCCCATAGGGAATTTCTCTCATCTATATCATTTGATGYATATATGTTGGATGGTCTGAGGACTTGGCCATATAGATAAAATAACATCCAAACTAGGTGGTTTGTTGGATCRATACCATGAATATTACCAACAATAGTTGACGTTGGGGTGACCAAGGTTGCAACCTCTCTTTTTCCTTCAACATGGCTAGGGAAAAAACAACATTAGACCAAATTAGTCAAAGTCCATTTTTAGTGTTAAATCAATTACTTTAACTTATTGCAAACACAAAATATCTAACCCATAAACAATTTCACATACTCTCTAGATTATGGATTTACTGTAGGGGTCTGCAAAGCCCAAAATATTCCATGGAAATACCTTCATTGTGAAATTTTAACATGAAAATACATCATGTCCTCATCTCCCATTCCCTCAAGGGAGCCAAAGGCATTTGGAGAGGTCACATTCTACAATCGAGGTAGATATAAATAATTTTGGGTTTTATTCATTTGTTTCTGATGTGATTGTTTCACATTAGGCTCTAACTAAGAAATAAGGCATTGGGGAAGATAACAAGCCCTATTACTCACATCCTCTAAGATGAAGTGGGATGGGAGGACCTAACTAATAGGATTCTTTAGAATTGAGCCAATGTCAGGTGCCAAGGTTGACTGAAACTTTTGAACTTGAGGATATTTTCCCTTTTCTTACAAACTTCTTTCAAACTTCACTTTATATTAAGGGTGAGGTTGTGGAGCTTTGACCTTGCATATTCTTAGTGTCTCGAGTTTCTACTCTTTCTAGATTATCCATTAGAGGTAATTCATTAGTTCTATGGCCTAAGATTCAACACCTAGAAAAAGTGTTTTGGAAGTTGATGTATTCGAATAGATAGTGAATAACTCACAAATATTTTCGTTCCCACTCAAATTTACATAGATTCCTTGAGGTCTTTAAACATGTTGATTTTTAAGAGAACCCTTTACTAGGGCCATGAGTTGAAGAGCCTCACAAGTTTTTGGGATATAAAGTTACCCACTTGTGCATAAATGCATTCCCCAACCTACATGGGTATTCCTAAGAACTCTATGCATATTGGGGAGTACAATTCGGTAGGTTCATACACTAAGAATGTTTCATTCTATTTGACAAAGAAAAATAAGATATTATGACACATTCATAAAATTAAATTAACCACTTTATGGCAATGAATTTCTTCCTTAAATAAGCACTGAAAAAATCATATTTTTAGGGTTATCATCACTGTGCAAATCCATCTATATGATTCCCATATCTCTTTTACCAAAGTATCAATCACATAATTTGGTGGGATATGCCTAACAAAATACCCTTATAGGGTATGCCTTTTTAGAGTTTCATAGACATCAACATATTCATAATCTATAATATCAATATGGAATATATGATTCCCATGTCTCTTTCACCAAAGTATCAATCACATACTTTGGTGGGATATACCTAACAAAATACCCTTATAGGGTATGCCTTTTTATAGTTTCATAGACATCAACATATTCCTAATCTATAATATCAATATGGAATTTATCAGGTTGGATTTAATTACCTCATGAACTTTTGTGGAGCCTTCAATGATACCATAGTTGGCAATGCTCCTTGTATAGTCACTACTTGAGAATTAGATAAATGGTTATTTTGAGTAATGGGTTGGTCATTATAATGGCCCATTATATGTCTTATGTCATGCTACGAGAGCCACTAACGCCACTGATATGATTAACACAATATCCAAACTCTATAAATATGCAGAAAAACAACTAGTAATTCGACCTTAAGAATAAATGCATTCAAACCCTATGATATTGAGAGATCCAAACTCTAGCATAGGCACCTCCTCTCATATTTTCAAATTCTTCTCAATTACTCAAAAAATATATAAACCCCATTTTAAAATTAGGAGATGGTTATACACCTAGAATTTTATGGAGCTTTGATTAAAAGATAATACATGGATTGTTGCAACCTTTGTCGTGAATTTTCAACTTTTTTTTAATTCAATTATTTAACTCCACCATTGAAGGAATCATCATAATAATAGACAAACATTTACCAATTATTGATATATATTTCCATTGTTTCATTTACCTTTACAAGAGGTTAGCAAGAAAACCTAATTCTAGTCAATAGGCAAGAAGGGTAGTGGGTGGCTATAATATTGGTGCCTTCTCTTTTAATCCTTATAATGCACACATTTCCTTCATAAATAAATAAGATGGGTTTGGTGATATATTATATAATACACTATATTAAATTATATATTTAATAAAGGATAAGTTAGTGATGTAATTAAATATAATAACTTAATCCCTATTTTAAACAGCTTTTTTTTCTCAAATGAAAATTTTCACTTTGTATTGATTTGGATATTAACCAAAATGGACACAATATTGTGCTCATACAATAAGAAAAATCTGGGCAGAGCTAAGCATCATCCAGTAGATCCCGAGAGAAATCCAATGCAGAAGGGGAATATCCAAAACAAAGAAGGCAAGTATGACTGTACAACCGATCCTCATAGAAATAAGAAGACAAATAAAAACAATTCGTTGAAGACATTGTTGTACAGGGAAATGCAAGGAGTGAAGAAGTACAAACAACAAATGTCAAATATCGCATGTATCTTCGCCTCCTCATTGAAACTCATGCTGGATCGATATCCTAAAAAAAATCGAGATGGATTCTGTCAATACACTAGAAGAGAGAAATGCAGTGAGGATGGAAATCATGATCACCAATCCATAATTGATATGATAAAATACCCATATGATCTAGAATAGCTTTTTTGGATAGGATATCCACCTTTGAATTTTTCTCCCTGAATATATGAGAGAAGGTGATCTGTGTGAAATCCTATGTGAGATCTTTTATTCGATCCTTCCAACATTCCAGAGCTGCAACATGAAGATTTCCTTTCTTGTCTATCCAGTCTATGATGATTTTTCAATCTTCTCTCACATGTAGATCCAAAATATTGTGTCGAGATGCCAAAAATAGAGTGGCCCAAATGCCAAGAAGCTCGGCTTTTGTGTTTGATCCTAAACCACAGTTAAGGGTCCAAGTGATCCAAGAGCCATCACAGAGGTGGATCCTCCCACCAACTCCACATTGTAATCCTGATTTTTGTGAGGCTCTATTGAACCATGCAAGATTTCCTCTCTGCTGTAGAAGAGGTTGAAAGAAGCGAGAGGTAGTAAGCTTTTTTATTTTTTCCGTTTTTATCTCTATCATGATTTGGAAGCAAGTAGAAAATATAGAGACAGATACATCTTCGAAGATCACCTTATTGCGAGAGTTCCAAACATACCAACAAACAATAACTGATATATGTGGGAAGTTTGTGACCTGTAAAGACCAATTTTCCAGGCAATCATGAAGATTTGTGCCCATCCACAACAAATTTGGATTTAGGGCTATAAGGATGTTGTGCCAAATCGTTTTTGTAGTAGGACAGTCCCAAAATAAATGGTAAACTGTTTCCAAGTTGTAGCGACAGAGAAAGCACATATTTGGGCCAATCCAACCCCGACGAAGAAGAATATCCCAAGTATGAATCTTATCATTTGTAGCTAGCCAAATGAAGAGTTTTAATTTCATTGGAAGAGGCCAATGCCAAAGTTTTTTGCGCCAGCCCATGCAGTTATGTGACCAGATAGATGTTGTGATGGAATTATAAGAATTTTTTATAGTCATATGACCAGATCTGTCCCCATTATTCCAAAGAAGAATGTCTTCTGCAACATGAATCCGGATCCCCGCACCACTTAGCAGTGAACAATAAAAATTCCATTCCTGTGCTAGTTCATGCGATAGTCCAAGTTCTGAACTAGATTTCCACTGTGTGCTGGTAAGCCTGTCGTCTGAGTTTATTTGGGCCTGGAAGAGGAAGTAAATTTTTGACAACTTAAGATGTTCCAAAAGATCTCGTGAGAGGAATGACTTATTCCCAAGACCCAAAATAACATCCCTGCCAATATGAATATTCATACCCGATACAGGTTTCCAACATAACCAATGGTGAATAAATTTCAGGTTCTTTGTAAGAGATCGCCAGGTCAGGGAGACATTTGAAGTCAAAATAATGAGAAGTCTGAGCCATTTATCAAGTGAAAGTGGATGAATATATTTCCCAAAAATCTTACGGTGCCAAATGTCGTCCTGAGTTAAAACATGCCAAAGTGTTTTTGTTTCCAAATCTTGTTTGAAGAGAGTAAGATTACGGAGGCGCCAACCACTTGCCGCCTTAGTCTTAGCAATAAAGTGCCATCTACAGGGATGAAGGGAATGATGTTTTTCGATGCCAGACCAAAGAAATGTGAACATCAATTTCCTAATCTTGTTTAGAATGGAAAAAGGGATATTGGCAAGAGCCATCTAGAAGACCGCCCGACCTTTGAGCACCGATTTTAAGAGCATGAATTTCCTGCCCAGGGTGAGCCATCGGTTACACCAGTGTGTAATACAATTCTCGAATTTTACCAGCAACCAATTGCAATCAGTTGTTTTGTAGCATTCCGGCCTGAGAAAATAGTCGAGGTAGCTAAAATCCTGTGAGAGCTCAAGATAACCAAAAGGGGAGATGGCTTTGAAATTTTCTAAATCTGCCACTAGGAGGCGAGAGTGGTGGAAGGTGGATTTTTCTTCATTGATATGTAGGCCAGAAGCACTACAAAAGAGAATTAAGATCGCTTTGATTTCTAGTCATTCATTTATGTCCACTTTGGTGGTAATAAGGATGTCATCTACAAAGAAAAGGTGCAACACTTTTATTAGTCTTGAAACCTTTATGCCTGAGATAAGTCCCTTCTATTGTCGCTTCTTGAGTAGAGTGCTCAGACCTTCCAGAGACAATATAAAAATAAGTGGTGAGAGGGGGCATCCCTGTCTCAAACCCCTTTCAATTTTGAAGAAAGATGAGGCTTCCCCATTGACTAGTACCATAATGTTCACACTAGTCATGCACCCCATAATCCAGTTTGTGAAGAGATAACCAAAACTAGATTGCAGAAGAATTAATGTAAGATAGTCCCAACTTAAACATTCAAAAGCCTTTTTTAAATCCATATTTAATATTAGTGCCTATAATTTTTTATACTTTATATTGTGTAAAACCTCCTGGGCCGATCCAATTGCGTCAAGAATTTGCCTACCTTTGATGAAACCCAAATGCTCCCTTAATACAAGACGGGACATAAAAGGTTTGATTCTATCAACCATGATTTTAGATATAAGCTTATAGCAGAGGTTGCAAAGAGAGATAGGATGGAAATCACTAAAGGTATTGGGGTGATTTTTTTTTGGGATTTTAGTGTCACTTTTCACTACCAAGGCTTTCAAACCGCTCGCTAACCAATCTGTACATGGACTTTTACATAAAACATACAGAGTTTTATAATCACATGCGTAACAACAAAGAGATACAATTTAATTCTTAGAATAAACATATAGTTACTATTATAATTAGGCAATCCATAGCTTTCAACAATAATTCATTTACACAGTGGAAAACATGATAACAGATCTAGTACAGTCATGATAAAATGTGGTAAAAATATAATTAAACACTTATCTTGTGACAGTGGAGAAATCCACCAACCAAATGCAGGCCTTCCACGAACCTCCCAGCCGTAGACCATACTTCTCCTCAACTCAACAGTGGGTCACCCCCGAGCTGGGACTGAGCTCCACCCTAGAGCAAGGAATCCAGACTCAGGCTGAGGTTACAGGGAATTCAGTCACACACAACCACCAGGAAGAATGCTCTCCCAGGAATCTCCCACTCTCACTGCCCACATACCCTCATTCCCCACATGCCTGTTCCACCCCAGGAGAGTGCACCTTCTCTGTCACCTGGACAGTCCTTCGGCTGCCAGTCTCCCTTACCTTGGGTTACAGGAATAGACCGGACCGAAAGTCTCTCGGTTCTGTGGCAGCTACAGGGTTCCTTCCAAGATCTCTCTCCTTCCTCTGCCAACTCTCTCACCTGGAGGGAGTCATTCACAGGCCAACAAGCCTCACGCAGTCTAGAACTGCGTGCCACAACAAACACAGGGAAAATGGACACAGGCTTCCCAAGAACCGGTTCAATAGTCACAGGATGTTCTCACGGTCAAGATTTCAGAATAGGGCTCCACGCACAAGCTCGCTCAGTTTTTCTTGGGAAAACAAAGACTCTTCCCCGAAATTGACATGGACATTTCGTTCAGGGAATGCACACACTGGTTTTCTCTCACAGACAAACTCCACGGCTCTGAACAAGGGTAAACAGGCATTCTTCCACACCCAACATAGGATTCTTCTCTGTAACAGACATACACGAGGTCTCCTGCAGACTGGCTCCTATGGCTCCTGCTCAGGGTAGTCGGGTCGAATGGAATGTGAGAGATCTCCCCCCCACGGTTGTTCCTTTCTGTTTTATTTTCATGCGTTAGGGTGGACATTTGTCACCTTGGGAACTGCATGCGTTCCATCCGCATGCCTCCCTGTACACGCCTTTCCTTTTTGCTAGGAACTTAGGATAAAATAATATGCACATGGATTTTTAGGAAATAATATTAAAATACTATTCCAGGCCTAAGCCCCTAGGCTCAACACTCAACCCCTTTCCCACCTTCCAACCCCTAGTTTCTTGCCCACTCTGTGGATGCTCAGTCCCCCTTCACTCATTCATCGTGGTCAGTCTTCACCTTGCGATGTTTATATTTTATTGATTATTATGCATACATACAAGTACAACAGCAGGCTCCTGGCCCTCAAACACTTAGGCTTCCTGGCCTAACAACCACATAAGCCTTCCAGCTTATACAAAACTTGGCTCACCAGCCTATAGAACACATTTACAATTCATTGCATATATCAT
>ML783576.1:451859-464964 GCA_009831015.1 Picea engelmannii | reverse complement strand
TCCTCCTTCTTATGTTCTCCATCGAATGTTGGAGGTTTAATTTTATTCATCTCTCCTTTCAATTCCTCCCTTCCAGATTTTTGATGTTTTCTGGTAGGGGACGGGCTTGAACTACTGTGTGTCTTACTGTCAGAATGTCTCTGAGAGCGACTAAGATGTCAGCTACCACTCCTTGACCTACTTCTTCTCCCATGATTTCTGCGACTCTCTGTCGTACCTGAGTCTCTTCCCTTCTCAAGTTTCTTCTCTATTCTTTCCAGGCTATTCAAGAATTTTAAGTTTAATTTCCCTTGCCGATCCCTGACTTTCATGAGCTTTCGGCTATCAACTCGATGCTCCTTGGCCTCTCTTTGTAGCCCTTCAATGATTTTCATCATATGTCCTTCCTTATCCATGTCTTCTCCATGCCCATTAGAGTTCGATCCTTCGAATCCCAGGTTAACATCCTTTCCTTCCCGTTCATCTTCTATTTCAGGGGTAAACTGCACTTTTCCCCACTCCATACTCGGCATTAATTAACTGGGGTTCTGGCCTTTGTTGAAATCTGCACACGCACTCTGTGCAATTAAATTTGAAATTTGTCAGGCCATTAAACCTTCACGAACAATCCACAATATTTATAAGCCAGTTTGGACAAACTAAAAAGACATTTCGTTTTAAATAAGTTTCTTGAACTGGAAGTATCATGTATCTCTTCTATATTTTCTTTTTTTTTTGCATTTTGCGGCAATTTCCATACTGTTCTGGCACTCATTAGCCTTCTGCAATCTAATACGTAGACGACTCGAATTTGTCGAGCCTTCGTCTCTTGACAATTTGTCATATTTCATAACCATCGATGTTTAATAAAGTGTTTCAATTTCATGAATTGTCTGAGCTCTGTTCAGCTCTGTGTTTTTCGGGTGTCCGAAACTTCAATTTTCGATATTTCGGGACTTTCGGGACCTTGAGTTTCGGTACCCAGGACTTCGGGTTTTCGGAACTTCCATCTTCTCGGCATTTCGAGACTTCAAGTTTTCGGGGTTTCGGCCCACGAGGCTTTCAAACCCGCTTTGTTCTCCAAACCTCGACTTCCAAAATTCCGACTCACTCTACCCTACGGGTCCACAGCACAGTTGTCGCCCACTACCACGGTGGCACGTGGAAAGTTCATGAGGGTCCACGTCGCTTTCAATGACGTCATCGAGTCCCACCCTTCTCGCTTCTCTTCTCGTCCCCATTGGCACATGGTACAACTCCACGTGTCCATGTTCATTCCTAGAAAAATCCGACGGTCAGATCTTCCTCAGATCTACGACACAGATCCTTTCAAGGTTTTGGGCTTCCAAATGCTGATGCGCTCTAACTCCAATTAGCCCTTCGGCTAGACTCGGGCTCACATGACCTCCCCTTACACGACCACAGTCATACCTCCTATTGGGGTTTCAGACTTTCCAAAGCCGAAACACAAGTGTCCTTAGGATTCGCGATTCCCCGAACCCCGATTTTCGATGGATGACTCTTCTATCGGGACTTTCCCCGATTGCCTGAATTACTGTCACGCGTCCACAACGAATGGACGATCCCGATTCAATCTCTGGACTTCAGGACTTTTGATTCCCCGATGACAAAATCCTTTGTCACTCAATACCCTGGTAGCCTGTATACCGACGGGTCGCTCGATCTCCACCACGTGTCTCAACTGTTGGACGGCTCAGATCAAATCTCGGGACTTTGCCCAGTGCAAGATAAAAAATGCTCACCTATGTGAGTCCGGGTGTCCGGATCTCCGAATTGGACGATCGCACGACGCACGTCCTTCCTCAGACGGACGAATCAGGTCGTTGCCGGGACTTTTACTATGAAAATTTCCAACCTCCTGACATCGTGACTCCCGATATCGTGATTCCCGATTTCCCGAAATGGGAAATCTCACGACACGTGTCCTTCATCTTTCGGATGGTTTAGATCTATTTCGGAGATTTCGCCCCTAGTCTCTGAGGTTTAACCTCCGAACATCTCCCGACAGATCCTACGGCTGACGGGTTTTTCGGCCGAGGATCTGACAGCTCCGATGGTTCCTAACCAATTCAGAATTTCTCATATCGCGACTTTCCACATTCCTATGTATTTCAAAAAGGAATTTTAATTCCTACGCACATTTTTCCAGATCTGATGATCATGAGGGCTCGCCTTCCCTCTCGAACAGATCCTAAGGTTCTAACACCATTGGTGTAGAGACCTGTCTCCCCGTGGCCATAGACCACACCAGCCTGCGGTTTCATAGCACCGCTAAACCTCCTGAGCTCGTAAGCACAGTCAAGCAACTACTTGACACTAGGGAACAATCCAAGGTCCGAAATTGGTCATTCCAGGCCCAATTTCTCTTCACATTCTCGGTCCAAAGACCGCTCCACTGGCCCATCTAGGCTCAGTGTCGAAACCTTGGCTTTGATACCAAATTGTAGTGTCACTTTTCACTACCGAGGCTTTCAAACCGCTCACTAACCAATCTGTACATGGACTTTTACATAAAACATACAGAATTGTATAATCACATGCGTAACAGCAAAGGGATACAATTTAATTCTCAGAATAAACATATAGTTACTGTTATAATTAGAAAATCCATAGCTTTCAACAGTAATTCATTTACACAACGGAAAACATGATAACAGATCCAGTACAGTCATGATAAAATGTGGTAAAAATATAATTAAACACTTATCTTTTGACAGTGGAGAAATCCACCAACCAAATGCAGGCCTTCCATGAACCTCCCAGCCGTAGACCGCACTACTCCTCAACTCAACAGTGGGTCACCCCCGAGCTGGGACTGAGCTCCACCCCAGGGCAAGGAATCCATACTCAGACTGAGGTTACAGGGAATTCAGTCACACACAACCACCAGGAAGAATGCTCTCCCAGGAATCTCCCACGCTCACTGCCCACAGACCCTCATTCTCCACATGCCTGTTCCACCCCAGGAGAGTGCACCTTCTCTATCACCTGGACAGTCCTTCATCTTCCAGTCTCCCTTACCTTGGGTTACAGGAACAGATCGGACCGGAAGTCTCTGGGTTCTATGGCAGCTACAGGGTTCCTTCCAAGAGCTCTCTCCTTCCTCTGCCAACTCTCTCACCTGGAGGGAGTTGCTCACAGGCCAACAAGCCTCACGCAGTCCAGAACTGCGTGCCACAACAAACACATGGAACATGGACACAGGCTTCCCAAGAACCGATTCAACAGTCATAGGATGTTCTCACGATCAAGATTTCAGAATAGGGCTCCATGCACAAGCTCGCTCAGTTTTTCCTGGGCAAACAGAGACTCTTCCCCGAAATTGACATGGACATTTCGTTCAGGGAACACACACACTGGTTTTCTCTCACAGACAGACTCCACGGCTCTGAACAAGGGTAAACATGCATTCTTCCACACCCAACACAGGCTTCCTCTCTGTAACAGACATACACGAGGTCTCCTGCAGATTGGCTCCTATGGATCCTGCTCAGGGCAGTCGGGTCGAATGGAATGCGAGAGATCTCCCCCCCACAACTGTTCCTTTCTGTTTTATTTGCATGCGTAAGGGTGGACATTTGTCACCCTGGGAACTGCATGCGTTCCATCCGCATGCCTCCCTGTACACGCCTTTCCTTTTTTCTAGGAACTGAGGATAAAACAATATGCACATGGCTTTTTAGGAAATAATATTAAAATATTATTCCAGGCCTAAGCCCCTAGGCTCAACACTCAGCCCCTTTCTCACCTTCCAGCCCCTAGTTTCTTGCCCACTCTATGGACGCTCAGTCTCCCTTCACTCATTCATCGTGGTCAGTCTGCACCTGGCGGTGTTTATATTTTATTGATTATTATGCATACATACAAGTACAACAGCAGGCTCCTAGCCCTCAAACACTTAGGCTTCCTGGCCTAACAACCACATAAGCCTTCCAGCTTATACAAAACTTGGCTCACCAGCCTATAGAACACATTTACAATTCATTGCGTATATCATGACCTGTAACGGGGTTTGGCCTTGGGGACACTACAGGGATCAAGGCCAGAAAAGTAGAATTCAGATCTCGAGAAACTGTACCTCTAAGTTTGGAGTTTTCAACGAGATCCCAAAGATCATCACTGATCAGGTCAAATAAATGGAGATAGAATTCCACTGTTCAACCATCTAGGCCTGGACTTTTATCTTTTTTGAAGGTGTTGAGCACCTTCCATATCTCTTCTTTAGTGCAAGGTGAGTATAGTAGTTCAAACTCACTATCAATTATGATTTTATGATACAGTCCAATAATTGTAGCTTGATCAGTATAATTTGTGAGTCCATTTTCTATGTAGGCAGTTTTGAAGTGGAAATGAGCCGCCTCAAGAAGATTTTCTTGTATAGGAACATAATCCTCTGATTTTAGCTCCCATATATGCTTGGAATTTCTTCTGTGGCTCGCAAAATTGTGGAAGAATTTTGTATTGTTGTCCCCACCATTGATCCCAGTGGCTCGACTCTTTTGTCTCCAATGAGCTTCGTCAATTAAAAGAAGGGTTATTAGCTCTGACTCAAGAAGATTTAAGTTCTTTTGTAAAATTAAAAGTTCATTCCCTGTTTTGTAGAGATACCAATAATGAGATCGTGAATATCCATCTCAATCTGTGTTAGTCTGTCAGATGTCTTTGAAAGTTGTTGTCTGGTCCAGGATTTTACCTTTTATTTTAGCAACTTTAACTTTCCAGCAAGTCGCCGCTGGACATACGATTCCTCTAAAAAACTTTTGTCGGTCCAAATCTCCTTTACCAGTCGGTCCAAATCTAGATTCTCCAGCCAGATGGGGTTAAATTTAAACGGATAGGGGGAGCGATGTGAAAAGGAATCAAGCTATAGGATAATGGGGGCATGATCCGAGATGAGAGGATAAGCAACCCATGTGCGATATCCGTAAGCCTTTTGCAGAAGTGAATCCGATAGGAAGAAACGATCAAGGCATTTTGAGATGCTCGTTGTGCCAGACCTTCCATTTCTCCAGGTAGGGACTATCTCAAGCGAGAGAAGGTCAATGATATTGTTTTGTTGGAAAATAGCTCTGAATTGTAAGGTCGCTGCATGCATAGAGGAACCTGATCCCCAAGTCTCAACAGTTGATAAAGTGAAGTTGAAATCCCCCGCTAGGATGAGATTTTTCTTTGAAAGAAGACCAGAGGCCGAGACCTTTAACCATAATGTCAATTTGTCGGTGCCAAGTCCATAAACATTTAGAATGTTTACCTGTCATTTGTTTGCGTAACAAGTGCTCGTCAAAATAATTTCACCACAGCAAAAAAAAGACTTGAGATCAAAATAGGTAGGGTCCCAGGCCACAAGTAATCCACCTGAAGTGCCCACCAATTTTACTGCACTAACAAACCAGTTTGGCTTTAAACCATTGATAAAATCACGTGAACGTTGTTCATCCACGAGAGTCTCCTGAAGAAAAATAATAGTAGGGTGAATGGTGTCAATCAACCGCTGGAGCAAGGCCTTTTTGAGGGTGCCTCCAACCCCCCTGATGTTTAGGAACAAGAGGATCACGGGTGAGACCCGGCTAGGGATTTGTTGCCTCTAAGCGCCCAGGGTCAATTGAGTCCAAATATGGAACAATAGGAAGAGTGGCAGAAGAGCAGGGTTTCCTCCAAGCACTGCGAGTTTCAATAGGAAATGTCTCTAGACCAATGCCATAAAACCATGAGAATACTTTATTTGATGGGTCAGTTAACGGTTCAAGACATGATGAGGAAGGTAAATATTATGAATCTTTGATAGGTGTTTTACCTAAGTAGATAGGAATAGGGACCATAGAGTGTAAATCCACTGTAGAGGGGTTTGATGAGGTAAAAACATTACAAACTGCGTCCTGTAATTGCAGTGAGGTAGGCATAGATGTCACCCCAGTCAAAATATTTAAATCTGTAGAAAGGTTAGGGGTAAGCAGAAGAAGGGGTTAAACATCTTATATCAACTATATATGGATAATGCATAACCTTAAGGGGAAACCTACCATATTCCTTTAACTTTCTCATAACGAAATAATATTTCTTCAATCACATATCTCATTCTTGAAAATGCCACCTTGAAAAAAAAAAATAATTAAAAAAATCAAATAATTTAAAAACTCTCATGATTAGGATTTATTCATACATCCCTTCACGTGAGAAGATTAGTTGCTTTCCCTTCTCGTTACAATGCAACGTATATTTGAGGCAAGCCAAGAATATTATTCATAAATTGGTCATTCATTTTCATGGATAATATTTTGTGTAATGCACACACTATTTAACATTAAGTTGCATTTTCTCTAATATGTGCCATGCCAAATCTGAAGAAGACATGCAGTCAAATTGAAATTAAGCTAGGGTTAATAAATGGAGTTGTTTCAAGAAACTTAGGTTAAATTTGAAGAAGACTTGTAGTAAAATTGAAGTTAAGGTAGGGTCAACCAATGGAGTTGCTTCAAGAAACCTATACCAAATCTGAAGAAGACCTGGAGTCAAATTGAAATTAAGTTAGGGTCAACAAATGGAGCTGTTTTAAGAAACCTAAATCAAACCCTAGGAAATATCAAATAACACCATTGTTTCTTGTGCCTAAGCTTAATTTGCTAAAGCAGAGGTCAAAAGAAAGGAAGATACTCACTATCATAAACCATACCACTCAAAACCATAAACCACATACAAAATAAGAACGATCCACATAGCTCTTAATAAATATATACAACAATAAGAAAGAACATCGAAATGTAGAAGAAGTTAAAGTCCATAAATTCATAAGTAAGAGAGTTGTGTGACAAGACACTCCAGGATCAACTCCATTATGTTCAAATTGAATGAAAATATATTCGGAGGGGTTGATATAATATGACCCCCTTTTAATTGCAATTTTCCTTCATTCAAACACACACCAAGATTGGCTAAGTGGTTAGGGACTTGATTGTGGGTTTTTAGCACTTGATAGAATTTAATTGTTTCAAAGTCCTTGACCAAAGATAAAGAGTGACGAATAAGGCCTAAAGAGTGATGAATAAGGCCAAAAAGGCATAGGTTCTAAGGGGTTCATTGGCAAAAGAGGGAATTGATTATTATCGTCGAATCCCCAACTACTATAATTCTTCTTACCCCTCAAAATTTATACCTTTATAAACTTAGAATGACTATCAATACCTTTACCTTAGTGTTAGTGACAAATCTAAGATCCCATACAAAATTTGATTCCTTTGTTCCTTTGAGATTATAAACGATCCTAACACTTGCAACCCTTAAAAACTGGTCTATAAAATTATTTTAAAAGTTAATTTAAAATACAATGTAAAACTACTAATAAAGTATTAGTACACTAAAACATCCTATTTTGATAAGAATGATTATTTAATAAAATAATGAGAAAGTTTTCCAGGCTTAGTGAATTCTTATACATTTTCCCCTTTCATATTTTTAAATTATTTTCAATTTTCATTTTTTTTTATTTCACTTTTAATTATTTAAAAAACCACAATACACATTTAACATAAATTAATTAAAAATTCTACAAAATAAATACCACTTAATACCATTAATCTTTACCATTAAATTAATAAAACAACTAAAACGAATGAAAACAATTTTAATCATTCATTAAATCCACTTAAACTAAAACAGACCTTGAAATCTCGTTAAATGAAGGGCATGCCTCCTTTGATATTATATATTTTCAAACACGATTAAGACTTTGAGAAATTTTATAAACTAAAACATACCTTGAAATCTCGTTAAATGAAGGGCATGCCTCCTTTGATATTATACATTTTCAAACATGATTAAGACTTTGAGAAGTTTTATATTTTATAAGTGTTAAATGTGAATAATAGTGAAGGATGATAATTAAAGTTTTATATTTTATAAGGGTTAAATGTGAATAACAATGAATAATAATAATTAAAATTTAATTTTAGTAAATTAGTTTTGATTAGTGTAAAAAAGAAAATCAATATTTCTAAAATAAAAATAAATGATTATGAGTTTTATAGTAAAATTGGGTGTTGGACAATTCTCGAAATGACATAAAATAAAAGAATTTGTCATCTTTGTGACACTAAAATGGTTGAATATGAAAACAATTTTCTTTTATAATGTCCAACCTATATGCAAATTAGATCTCAATTTCAAAATATTTGTAACAATACCAACCTTACTAACCTTCTAACTCAACAAAACTATGGTGATGTTGAGACACTTATTTTAATGCTTTTCGAGCATATAAATAAAATTCCAAAGAAATCTAAGTAATCCCTTACCTTCTTAAGGTCCTGTTGTAACATAGTTTATTTTTTCACAATATTTGGAAAATAAAACTTAAATTTAGTTTTAAATAAGTTAATAGGACATGGGGTTTTATTTTAATCTTTGGCTTTAATTATTTCGAAAAGATTTTATTGTAATAATGCTTAAATAAATCTTCAAGCATTAGCTTAGTGTAACCATGTGAGACCCCCCCTGCAATTAACGACAAATGGGCGCATGTCCTAGGTGACGAAATCAAGCGATAAACAAGTGAAGTGACATGTTTCGATTTTTATCCAAATTTAATAATTTTCTCCACTTACACAAGTTTTATTTTAAAAAGGTGAAAGGTAATTTTATTTTGGTTATTATTGGATTTTCGAAGATTTTAAAGCCAATAACACAATTCAACTTACTAGCGCCATCCGTTTGTTCATCCCGAGTATTTTCTAAAGTAAATTCTTCCACGCGTAAGTCAAAACCTTTTTCTCCTACAACTTTCATTGTTTAAGATGGAGCCATCTAAAATGACCAAGTCCAAAAAATTGCCAATCATTGAGGAAGAGGATTTAATTGAAAGAGACAAGGATATTATCGACCCAATTTTTTCTTTTGACTCTTTTGTATTAAACCAGCAGGAAATCCAAACCTTTATGGATTTGGTTGACCATTATCAGTCCTGGGAATCAGTCTTGGAGAAATTTCTGGTGCCACAAGTGTACAATTTCCCTGAATGAGGCTTGGTGTGCCTTGAATTACATTCCTCCCAAGAGAACTATAATTTCGAAAAATGTGTCTGTGCTCATTCAAATAGCTCCCCAATGCATTTCCAAAATGCTGAGATGGCCATTAAACCCTGGTAGTGAAATGCTAAATGAGATCGTATTAGCTAAATGCTTCAGAGAGTTAAAACCCCCAGATGAAGTTTCCCTTTTCTAGTCTTATTTATGTAAAACCATTGATTTCCATGTAGATGATGTTACTCTTGAAATCAACCAATTTCAAGGAAAATTGTTTCAATGATTTCTATGATTTTAGGAAAAGATAATGATTTGATAGTAAAGCCCTTAACCAAATTCAATTATGCCCAATTTTTAGCTGACATGATTCATCACCAATTATCAGAATTTGAAACTCTTAGAAGCTTCAGATACCAATATTACCTTGTCCAACTATTTTTGTTCTCTCAAGTGTTCACTTTTCACACCATGGATTGTAAATAGAAGATAAAATTGGTTACCCAGTCTCAGTCATTCAGTGGAATTCCCTGGTTAGGAAAAAGAGTCAGAATATGTGATTCCTTGATTATATTAACCAATTCATGTCAAAAGATTACCAAATCATACATGATGAGATTCCCCCTAGAATCTTTCTAGAATGTAAGAAGTTAGTACAACTAAGTCCTGACAAGAGAGCAGGAGACTAGTACATTTTTTAGAATTATACTGAAATAAGAATCTATGGTTTTGAACTTTGACCTTTTCTTTTACTTTTTTTCTTGACTCCTAGAATATTTGTACCAGAATACATTAGACAGAGATTAAATTCAAATCACATCCATTTTGTATCAAGAAAATAAAGGCTAGTTTTAAATTGAAAAAAGAGGTGGTACCTTTTATTGTCAATACTAGATTGACATTGCATGAAACAAAAAGGCTTCTCTCAAATATGGGATTTCAATAGGGAGAGGCATGGATTTGTGATCCTCACACTATAATTTCTTCGAAGAGGATTGCAAATGGACAAGTCCCTTATCAACATTATCAAAAAGCACAAATGGAGTTGCTGGAAAATCAGAATAGCTGGGAAAATGTACAAAATATTTTGCAAGTCCATGGTAAGGTACTAGAGCAACCTTCAAAGTATCCTGTGAAAAATAATCCTCAACAGTTTGAGAAGACATACAAAATAAATACTACAGGGTCAGCCTCAAAGGATTCAAAAACCTAGGATGAAATGTCAACGAAATGGTAGAAGACATAGGTACTAAGTGAAGATGAAGATCCAAAAATACAAGAATAATTAGCACCAGTAGTTAGAGAACCTGATGTAATGGTTGAAGTGTCATCATCAACAAACCCTCAAAATGCAGAAAGTCAAGGTGGAAAATAATATGTGGATACAAAACAATCAAAACCGATTGATCATGTTCATTAGTTCATGGAAACTAGGAAGATGGGTGAAAATATCAAACAAAACATTATTCCTAAAGTATTTGACTAGGATACATTCTAGACCAGGATGTTATGAGCTGTGGATTATGAAAAAGGTAGATTTAACATAACAATGTTTGAACCAAAAGAGAAAAAGAAGGTTACAAACATATCTATTGATCTTAATGCAGTTCACCCATTGGATAAAAGGATCTACATAGGAAAAATGGAGAAATGTTGAATAGAGATGTGATGATAGCTAGCCTTGGAATAAAGAAGTTGTAAGTTATAAATAAAAAAGTCAGAAACCAACTTAAAAATGAGAGGTTGGACAGTAGAACCAGACAGATGAGAGTGGAGGAATTGGAACAGTGGGTGATGGATCTAGGAGCTAATCCAGATGATGCAACATCTATGCAAGCTCCGATGAAAAAAGAAGATACAGAGATCTAGGCACTAAAGGGAAGGCTTAAAATCCCTGGAAATGAACATGTTTAGACTCCAGAGTTGCAGGGAATCCAAGTAGAAAAATATCAACTCCTAAAGAAAATGGTATAGATGGAAGAACAAATTGAATTACATGAAAAAAAGATTGAAATCCTGAAAGGGGGATCTTCTTTATCACATGCAACATAATAAATAGACCCAATCGATGGGTTATCAAAAGCATTGGTAGATCTGAAACTAAAGGGAGCTGATATTGAGAACCTGAAGAAAAATATTTCAACATAGCAAGAAGAAATCAAAGATAAAGACAAAATGATTGGAGAAAACTAGAAGCCTAAAACTAAGTTGCTAACATACATGGAACAAATGAAAGACAAGTTGTCTAGAAAACCATATCTGATGGGAGCTAGACACATTATTTGGGATGAAATCATTGCTTAAGTTTCCAAGATTTGGCATTACTTCAAGATAGTTGATGAAGGAATAATTTTGACATATGAAGCAAATGACATTATAAAGAAAGCATTCTAAGAATTAGGAACCGAACCTCAGGTTTCTACTAGAGTTATTAATTTCCTCAATTCCAATCCCAGTGAAGTATTGGAAAGTAAAGGTGTCAAGGATAATATTATGATGGTGATGGAGGCTAAAACGATTTTCACCAAAATAAATTTACTTCAACAAGCTCAGAACAAATGTATATCAGTGAGGAGAAACATTGAGTCATTCACCAAATTCGAAAATATAGTAAAGATGGAATTGCCTTCAGCATGGGACAACAAAGGGAAGCTTCTATCCTATGCAATTTATAAAAATAATTTATTCATAATCAGAGGGAGTGAAGAAAAGTTCAAAGGAATGGTTGATAATTTGAGAGGATAGACTATTGTAGATAACTCATAGATGATTTCTATCTTCTATGTCAAATCAAAAAATTATTTTCAAGTCCTCCTACATATGAAAAATATACTGAGCTAGACATCACATACACGTAAATGAAGTCATTCAATTATCCAACAAGTGAAACTTGGAAGTTTCACCTCTAACTATTGATTGAATGAGTCACCAAGAAAATTGAAGAATATCATGGATCTCAAATCATATCTTCCAAGTTTTTCGTTTTTTGGATAGTCAAAGATTTCTTTGTATACAGAAAGTTGAGAAATAGGATTGAATAACCACTTTGGGTTACGATCTAATTTGTATAAATATCTATGAAAATTCAATGTAAAGGAGCTTTTTAGCTTGAGGGAATACTAAGTCTTTAATAAAATTTTGCAAGCTTTGAGTGATTCAAAATTTATCTGTCTCAGTTCATGTGATTCATGTTCTTATGTTTTCTTCATGTTTATAAATTCCTCTTGAATGTATCTACTACCATAATTGTGATAACTTAATACAAAAACTACTATTACAAATTGCAAAGGTATCATTAAAGCTAAATATTTCTCAGATATACTATAAGTCTTGATTACTATAAGTCTTGATTAGACTTGTACTTCATTCATTTTTCCCAGTGAATATAAACGAATATAAACAAATAGTTCCTTTCTCTTCATTTTATATTTAAGGTTCATATACATATTTTGTTATAATTTCTTATGTCTAAAAGGTTCAAAAGATACATTATTTTACATTGAACTTTGTTTTTTCATTCATTAAAATATTTAATTGTCTGAAACATATAAAATTTCCTTTCAAATCTTGATCTTTAAAAATTAAAGATTAGTAATTAAAGTCTGAGGTAAATCAACAAAACACTCTATATTAGGATAAACCGATTTAAGTAAAATCAATCAATTTAAATGAATATTTTGACATAATTTCCTAACCAAAAATATCTCAAAAGTTACATATCTGATAAACCAAATTCAATCTTAATAAATGTTAATTATTATCATCATCATATCCATGATTTAGTTATAAGTAAATGAAACAAAAATATTATTTTAGATTATAGTGTGGACTCTTATCCTTTCTCCTTACTATTACTGTTGATTTAATTGAATACTATATATATATATTTTTAATATACTTAAAAGCTTTATGATTTGTCCTTACTATTGGTTTAATTTAATATCATTTTTTTTTAAATATTGTTAATATACTTAAAATCTTTATGCTTTATGCTTTTTCCTTACTATTAATTTAATTGAATATCATAAATTTTATTTTTTAAATGTTAATATACATAACAACTTTATGCTTTCTCCTTACTATTAATTTAATTG
>ML783576.1:438925-450754 GCA_009831015.1 Picea engelmannii | reverse complement strand
ATATCTTAGTTTCATAATATAATATGTAAGTTAAATTATTAGTGTATATATACATCAAGGGAGTATTAATTATAAATTTAATGATCCTAAATCATAATGATAAAGATAAAGATGATGAATAAAATTTTACTAATGATAAGGAAGATAATGATGGTGGCGATGAAGATGATGACCGGAAGCATTAGGAAGCTTATACATATGTGAAATATCATATCATATACATAATAAAAGCCAAAGTTAATGATAATTTTACAAGCAATATTATGATAAAGATGAAGATGATGAAGAAGATTTTGCTAATGCCAAAGAAGATAATGATGTGATGATGGTGATGAAGATGATGACTTAGAGCATTAGGACGCTTCTAATGAAATGCTTCTACATGTGTGAAAGATCATATCATATACATAATAAAATCCAAGTTAATGAAAGCAATATTATGATTTTACCTCATCTTAATGATGTGATGATGGTGATGAAGATGATGACTTGGAGGATTAGAAATCTTCTAATGATATTCTTCTACATGCGTGAAAGATCATATCATATACATAATAAAATCCAAGTTAATGATAAGTTTATAAGCAATGTTATGATTTTACCTCATCTCATTTCCATATAAATTTGTAGGGGTTAAGTGGAAAAACATTAAATGCTCGAATTTCATTCTCTAATTCACTGCAAATCCTTGCTTGACCTTTAGATCTCATTTTCATATAAATTTGTAGGGGTTAAGTGGAAAAACATTAAATTCTCTAAGTTCATTCACTAATCCATTGCAAATCCTTCATTATCTAATCTAGCTAGGTTCTTGTAGTATAACCAAACTGAGTCAAGACCACTTTTAGAACCAAGTGGGGAAAGTTTGTGTATCATAGAATTCCCTTTGGCCTAATTAACACATGGACTACTTTTCAAAGGAACATGGACACATATTTTAAGGGTCTAATTGGTCACAATGTGGTGATTTACCTTGATGATGTTATAGTATATTCCAAGAAGAGAGTTGATCACGTGCAACACCTGAAACAAAGTTTTGAAAGGTGCAGGAAGTACGACATTTCTTTGAACCCAAAGAAATGTATCTTCGTTGTTTCAGAAGGAAAACTATTGGGGCACATCATTTCTAAGGATGGGAATTTTTTTGACCTAGAACACACTAAATCCATCATGCATATACCATTTCCACTTAGAAAGAAGTCTATGCAGTCATTTTTCAGGAAAAAACAATTTTGTGAGAAGATTTGTTCATGACTTTGTCGAAATAGTTAACCCCCTTCAATAGATGATTGAGAAGAACATTCAGTTCAAATGGGAATTTGTTGAGAAGGAAACCTTAGAGAAAATTAAGGCTACCATAGAAACTGCCCCTTGCACTTCAAAGTCCATATTGCTCTAAAGACTTTTTGTTGTACACGTTTGCATCAGATCAGTCTCTTGAAAAAATGCTCACTCAAAAGGATCGTCAAGGGAATGAATTACCCATAAAGTTCATGAGAACTGGACTTCAAGGTGATGAAATGAATTATCCACCAGTGGACAAGAAGGATTTTTTTGTTCACAAAGCCATTAAATAGTTCATGCCTTACATATTGAAGAATCACACCAAGGTGATTGTCCCTCACCCATAGGTTAGGTCTCTCTTTATACATAGGGAATTGTTGGAGTTACTTAACACACACCTAGGATTTATTTTTCCTAAGGTTATTCCTTGTTTATTAGTCATTATCCAAACTCCTATATTTTAGGGGAGAATATTCCACCTCGAGAATATTCTCTTTCAATTGACACTTCAGTTTGACTAGTTGAGTTGAGTTTAGATGTTGCATTGGTTTTTTCGCCATGCAACATTGGGATCATCACCAACTCACTACTCTTTGTTCAGACAGTTAACTGAAGACTAGTTGACTAGTTAACTCAACTAGGTGGTAGTTCACTCCCGTAACTGCTTGAGAGACTAGACTAGGTGGCAGTTTACTCTTGTAACTACCGGTGTGTGTCCAGATCAATATAGACCACCACTATGGCTCATTATTTACTCATGTATCCTATATCTATTGTAAATTATTCACTCTTTATGTGTGGAATACGGTTAATGAGAATTCTTCCATTCTTTCTATCTTGCTTCTTCTTTCTCAATTTCTCTCTGCAATTGTGTGTAGTATTTTCTAGCTAGATCTATTCTGTGCAGGTTCAACACATTTAAATGGTATTAGAGCTGACGGACTGCTAAGAAAAATCTACACCAAATCATTTTTTGTAGGTACAAAAGATTGAAGACAACAAAAAGATGGATTATTCGCTGGAAATACTTCTCACACCTCATAACTATTTGGAATGGAAGCCAAAAATTATGCTTCATCTTAGATGCAGAGGCTTGTACCAAATAACTATGGCAATGGAAGTAGAGCCTGATTCTGCCGATGAGAAAAATGACTTTCTCAATAGACAAGATATGGCCATAGGAAGTATCGACATGTCTGTTTCTCCCAAACTTTTCCATCAAGTATATGAAGAATCACAAGGATCAAATCCAAATGAATTATGGACCAGATTGGAGGTTCTATTTGGGAATAAAGAATATTGTGAAGATTTCATGTAGGAGGTCGAACAGATAGAGCCAAAAGAGAAACTGTCAGAAGATCAAGCCTCTTATTCCAAAGAGTCTTCTACACAAGTGTCTACAAAAATTTGTATTCCATTAATTGAAGATGATGTCTACTCCATTTCAGATTTATTTTTTGAAATTCATGTGGAATATATATGGCATGCACCTCAGGAGTCACATGCAGACACTTTTGCATGCACCATGCATGCATCTCAAGAGACAAAAAGGGAGCCGCACACATCAGACGCTATTATGATATTTTATGAGAAAAATTTGCAGAAAAAAATTGTATATTTGAATTCCTCTTGGGAAAATATCCAATTTAAAAAAAAACATCATTCAAAACAGAGTTCGGAAAGTGAAGTTATGATCGTTTTAAAATCAACAAAGTTTCAACATTTTTCTGGAAACGGCTGCACGGTTTTCAAAATTTCATCCAAAATTTATTTGGATATTATTCATTACAAGAAGATAAAGTGGATATGTGTGGAAATATCAATGATGCATATACTTTATCAGATCCATGCAGGCATCTACATCTTCAACAAAATCTTCAAAGAGCACAAACTTGCACAATTGCGAGGTCTTCTTGGAGTGAAGGACATGGTTGCTTAGCAACTACCTTTTGTTCCTTATCATTTTTTATTTTATGCATTGTAATTTGAGGGGGGGTTTTGTTCCCATGAGGTTTTCCCTCTTTTCTTGTTTAATTGAGTGTATATTTTGTATTTGGGTACCTAACATGGCCTCGTAGCCGGGACCCATTCTTTATTTTCACCATAGTGATGTTCAGGGGGGGTGTTGGAGTTACTTCACACACACCTAGGATTTATTTTTCCTAAGTTTATTCCTTTTTTATTAGTCATAATTAGTCATTATCCAGTCCCCTATATTTTAGGGGAGAACATTCCACCTGGAGAATATTCTCTTTCAGTTGACACTTCAGTTTGACTAGTTGAGTTGAGTTTAGATGTTGCATTGGTTTTGTCACCATGCAAAATTGGGATCATCACCAACTCACTAATCTTTGTTCAGTCGGTTAACTGAAGACTAGTTGACTAGTTAACTCAGCTAGGTGACAGTTCACTCTCGTAACTGCCTGAGAGACTAGACTAGGTGGCAGTTTACTCTTGTAACTGCTGGTGTGTGTCCAGATCAATCTAGACCACCACTATGGCTCATTAGTTACTCATGTATCCTATATCTATTGTAAATTATTCACTCTTTGAGTGTGGAATACGGTTAATGAGAATGCTTTCATTCTTTCTATCTTGCTTCTTCTTTCTTAATTTCTCTCTGCAAATGTGTGTAATATTTTCTAGCTAGATCTATTATGTGCAAGTTCAACACATTTACAGGAATTGATTGAGAGGCGAGGAAATAGGATGACCATTTTAAAGGAATATGACCTGGAATTTAAACCAACAACTATAGTTAAAGGTCAAGGCTTGTGCAAATTAGCAACTGAGGCCATGGATTTTGAAGATGAAGAAGAAGAAGGTTGGCAAGAAGAACCTGTACTCTACGCACAATAGCCTCCCTATGTTCCATTATTTGAGAATTCATGATATAATGACCTAAAAAAATATCTTCATCATGGTGTTTCCCATGATCACCTCAATGCCAAAAAATGAAGGGCACTAAGAGGAAAATATTCACAATACCAGTTGGTACACAATAACCTTTTCAGAAGGAATTATGACAAAGTTCTCCTTCAATGTCTCAAGAAACAATATGTTGATAGAGTCCTAAAATACCTACATGATGGACCAACTGGAGGTCATTTTGTTGGAGAAAACAAAACCCACAAGATCCTAAGAGTTGGGTACTATTGTCCTACAATGTTTATAGATGCTCACGCTTATTCCTGCAGTTACGACATCTGCCAGAAGTAATCTAGAAGAGAAAGTAGGGTTGTTGTTCCACTTCAACCTTTTGCTATCGAAGAGCCATTCGATCAATGGGGGTTGCATGTAATCAGTGAGATCAAGCCTCATTCATTTAAGCAACACATACACATTTTCATCGCCATTGATTGTTTCACACGTTGAACGAAAGTTGTGCCATTAACTAAGGTAAATGATGAAGTGGTAATCAATTTTTTGGAACAACACATTATTACCAGGTTTGGAGTACCCACCACTCTTGTATTTTATAATGCTACCTATTTTTCATCACTGAAATTAACTGAGTTTGCTTTAGATAAGGGGATAATTATGAAATATGCATTCAACTATTACCTTGAGGGAAATGGCCTAGTTGAATTCACTAACAAAAACCTAATTTGTATCCTAAAGCGAATTGTAGTTGACCAACATAGAAATTGGCACAATGCATTACCTAATTCCGACTGACTCACTCCAAAAGAATCTATAGGTAAATCCCCTTACTTTCTCATTTATGGGAAGGAAGCCATTGTCCCTTTGAACATATATATTCCTCCCCTTCATCTCACCCAACAATCACATGGGAGAGAATGCCCCATCATCCAAAAACGCATAAATACCTTGTTAAAACTGGAAGAAAACCGAGTCAAATCTAAAACAAAATTTGAGGCCCATCAGTAGATCATAAAATGATGGTTCAATAAAAAATTTGTTGGTGAAAAAGAATTGCAGGTTGGTGACCTGTTTCTCAAGTAGGACAAGCCACACGAAGACGAAGGGAAACACTCGAATTTTCAAAAACTATGGCTAGGTCCTTTCATAGTCAAATAAAATATTGGTCTAGGCACCTACAAATTATAGAATCTTGAAGGCAATACATACCTCCTCCTTGTTAATGGAAAAATTATCAAGCATCACATTAGCTATCCTTAAGGAAGCTTCCCTATACATAAACAAAGAGTCTGTTTTTCCCATATTTTAATTCTCCACTTATTTTTTTTGTTTGTTTGAGTATGCTTATTTATTTATTTTTCTTTGATTATTCTAGTTAAGTTTCCTTTTATCTCTTTCAATATTCTTTCCTGGGATTTCTAAGGGAACTTGGTTTCATGGATCCAAATAGCTTTTATCGATGTGGCACATTGGTATCCGAATCCTGGAAATATATATTTTTCTTCTAGACACGACTTTATCTCTCTCCATGAAACACTGTTGTGCATTAATTCAGGTCATATTTAGTGTAGGAACATATTTGATTATCCTATGAGCATTGAATTCTTAAATTGTTAGGAGAGTGAGCTAAT
Organism: Picea engelmannii; assembly: GCA_009831015.1. Taxonomy (NCBI): domain Eukaryota; kingdom Viridiplantae; phylum Streptophyta; class Pinopsida; order Pinales; family Pinaceae; genus Picea; species Picea engelmannii. The sequence continues at coordinate 444,956 of ML783576.1, read as the reverse complement.
GGTCATACCCAAGAGCAGATTTTGTGTTTGTGTGAAATTAACAAAACTGGAAGTTATTTTATAATGACACATGTAGTACTTAAGGCACACTTCTCAGGAAGTTATCTCATTTATAATCTAGTTGGAATATCTCAATTTCACAGGTGTCATCCTACATGCCTTTAAAGAAAAAATGGAATCCCCATCCACCTCTCTCTAACTTCAAGAGAAAATTCATATTATAAAGGTAAAGGCTTGGGGAAAGGAATTATAGCTCACGATAAACACTTAAATGATACACTGAAATGATAAACACTTAACATTTTTTCGAGCATGAGCCTTAACGTACTGGATGGCTTCCAATGAACTTCACTGATACACCGAAAATATTCAAAAGTTCATACCATCGCTCCCGATACTCAAAGCTTTGTTTCCAATGGTTTTGCAAGCAACTCCGCTGATACATTGGCGAGGTTCCTAAAATCACCTTTGACATTACCTTCTTTACAGGTCAAGCTCTGATCAAACCTATCGATACACTAACCAATTTAATATGAACTACACCAGTACACTATGACTTAATACTAGTGAATCTGATATGACCATTGCCGACACATTGGCTCACTTCCATTGTTGACCTCCAGTACATCGATTTTCATGCCAAGAAAAAGTTTATAAAACGATAACCCTAGGGTCTCATAGTCTCACTGTTTGTCACTAAGAGAGAGAGAGAGAATTTGGAGTAAATTAAGAAGAAACCTTGCAATAGACACATCAAACGTCAACGAATCCCCCTTCCTATCCACACTTCAATATATTGCTCATTCCTTCTTGTCTTTCCATGTGTCTGTTTAGATTTCATTTTTTGGAATAATTTAAAATATTTATGATTGGAACCTGTTGAGGACTTCCCTCACTTCCCTAACCTATCACCTCCTGGAATTGTTCCATATTCTATTGACTCTCTCCTTTTCTTGTGCCCTAAATCCATCGGAACCTCGAGTGTTCAGTAGAGTTGACCTTGGCTCTTTCCCTAACCCTCCATGTCAAAAAAAATCCTCTAGAACTCCACCTAGCACCTTATCACCACCAAAATCCTTGTTCCCTTGGTTTCCCCAAACCCTTATCCACTATAACCAATCTAGTAGTGGCCTCAAAATTTTTGTTGACCTAACCATCCCTGGGCCCTCATTCTAAACCTCTCTAGCTCGACCCATATGGTTTTTTATTGAGGCACAAACTCTTGATCAACTTCAATATTTGTGATGAATTCGATGGAGCCCAACCAGGTCTTAACTCTCTCAATCCCCTAAGTTCCAGACTTGTCCAATTTTCATGTGACAAATCCATATCAGTAAGGTTTGCACGGACCCCATCAACACATACTTTCTATACTGGAAATCTTAGTCCGAACCCCACCGATACTTCCTTTTCTTTATTGGCAGGCTTAGTCCGATTGACACCAGTACCATCTCTTACCATGCCAATATATTTTATATGAACCCCACTGATACTATCTTTCACATACTAGTGAAGTTTATCTGATCAAAACAAACTGTACCTCCAACATTACCTTTCATGCATCGGTGAAGTTGTTGCTACCAACGTCGACAAATGTTTTCTTTATCAAAGAATTTGATATCATCAACATTGGTGAAGACCTCCTCTATGTCAGTATTAATGGTGTCATTGGCATCAATACAATCAATCTCTTCTTCCATTGGACAGATTCCCCAAATGCCAACTAGATTTTTTCCATGTCACCCATACTCCTTTCCTCATCACACACATACTCACCTCCCCATATTGGCGCCAATGGATCCTTAGATTTCGATACAGGTCCATATCCACAATTTTGTCATTAAATCCCCGATTTTTTCTAAAATATCCCAAGAAGTTACTCAATTGTAGAGGCTAATTCCATATGTTTTCCTTCATAACTTATTTTCCTGTTGAAGTAATTAGAATATGATATTTTTGATTAGTGTTTTGATGTATTGATGGTGAATATGTCTAATACAGATTCAGATATGTCACCATGAAAGAAGACTGTTATCAAATCCCCCATGAAAGAAGCATCTGCAAGCGGAAGCCACCAAGAAGAAGAGGAATACATCCCAGGGCCAATTTATGATGATACCAAGGGATTTATTTATAAGAGGATTTCAGTTAAATGGGGCGAAGTTTTTCATATGTTCAAAAACCATTTTTTTTCCTAGGAAGCAGAAGATGAACCTTATCTCAAAATCTTCAGATACACTAGGAAGTCAAAATTACATAGGGTGGCAACACATGCAACGATCTTTCCCTCTTTCGACACAATTTCATGGATAGTACGACATGTAGACCTATACAATAGTTACATCCTCAATGCCATTGCATTCCCCATAACATCATTTAAAGCAAAGGACATAGCCTCATACTAACACTAGGAGAAATGAGACTTGTCATTGGATGAAGACCTTATCAAGAAATTCCCTCTCAAGGAAAATTATTTGTGCAAAGTATGGTACAAGCCGGGAAAGTCATTCAAAATAATACCCTTAGGTGAATATCCCACTAGTAGCACGTTGAGGATGTCGTATCAATATGTTGTAGAAATGTTGTGTAGTTTATATAGAGAACATGATGCTTCAAAGTTCACGCTGTCTCTGGTGCCCCTCATACATTACATCATTGACATCAGGTCATCTTTCAATTGGGTTGATATTCTATTAAATTCTTGAGAGGACTCTATCGGAGCAGCCAAGGAGACCACCCCCGACGAGTTTCCTAGTTTTCACATGTACTCCTACCTCCTAGACATGGTATGTGTATGCCACCAATATCCAAATATGGGTTGGGCCTGGCAGCCAACCGATCCTCCTATTCATATTTATTGCAAATTTCTCTAGGATCACAGGTACAAAACCGAGTATCAAAAAATTTGTGATTATTTCCTGAAGCCCCTATACTAGTTCATCTTTAATCACTCATGCCATGTATGATCGACAAGGCCCCAAAAATAGTATAAAGGATGGGATATTGGTATCTCTTGGAGTATGCGATGTATATAAGGATATATGGAGCCATCAAATCTCCCCATCTTCTCCCTATATTTTCCCATGATAGTCTAGTATTATAAGAGATCGCTTATCAGACCATAATCCATGGATCTAGAACATCACTCAATAGGGATAAGAAGGCCATATGGCCTCCTTTACCATTATGGGTTAGATTTTACTCCTTTGGAGACATTAAATAGGCTCAAGATGAGGTGGACACATTGTTATCATTTCACTTGAGAGAAGAGAGATTACAAAGGCATGCCCTGAAGGATGTGGTTAAGGAATATTGTATCAAGCACATACATATATGGGAATACAAATAAGCTAAGTGGGAAGAAGAAGAGATCCACTACTCCACCAAAAATTATCATGAATTTATTTTTAGGTGAAAAGACAAACCATTGGGCATGATCTTAGATGAGAAAAAGGCCTGAGAAGAGGCATAGAATAAAGATGAAGAAGAGACAGTAGTAGTAGCAGCAACAACTATGAATAGATCTTAGAATTTTGAGTCAGAGGCAACAATGAAAGAATAAAGGAAAATAAAATCTGCTGCAGACATCAAGGCTGAGGTAAAAAAAAGCAAAGGGAAGCCGAAGAGGTCGAACAGAGAGAAGCTAAGGGAGAAGCTACATATACGAAACAAAGGAAGAAATAAAAAGTATAGAAGAAGAAGGAGGGTGTTGTAGAAAATAATCAACAGGAAGAGCAACCTAAATCCAAAGTAGAAGAAACAACAACAAAGAAAATACCAATAGATGACATTGCCAAAAAAGGAGCTCAAGAGGATCAAAGGAAATGAGACAAAGACACACTGAAAAATGATGCTTCACCCATGGAAACTGACATCCCAGGGTTGTCAACATAATTTCCTCTCATTGGTGGTCACCTCCCAGTTGGGGAATCAGGTTTGGGACTTCACACACCCTATAAGCCCAACAAGGTGGAAAATATGAGGAAATTTTGATTTGACAAGGCCATCGACAAGATTGTGCAGCAACAAAACAAAAAGATCCTAGTCATTGGAGGTAACCCCTTATCAGTCGTTAGAGAGACTTCAGTGAAAGAAGACATAAAAAATGACCCACTCTATCACATCCACTGACACCACTTTCATGTTGGCAATGGAATAGAACCTCACAGATATAGTCTGCTAAAATAAAGAAAAGGATGACAGGATTAGAGAGTTGGAGGACAAGTCAGGGGAAAAATTAAATATAAAGGAATCCTTAGAGAATTCAAGACATGGGCCAAGAACGTCAAGGAAGAACTCAATAACATAGATACAGGCATGTATTCCCACCTTCAAGTCTTCGAGAAACTGACAATACAAATAATAGCTCAACATAGTTATGTACAAGCCAATAATTTCCAATTTGTCGCCATCCGAGAAGGCTTGAACGATGTGCAACAATGGATCATTGAGAACCCGAATGCTCTAGGCAAGCTACCTCATGATCTAGAATTGGAAAGAAAAATTGATTATGCTTCCCTTGGTCACTGCCAATAAGCTAGGGAGAGGGTTGAAAAGGAAACAAAGAGCTCATTGGTCATCTATGCACAAATCCATAAGGATACACATGTTTTTACATATAAAGGACATATACCTCATATCTAGGAGCTCAAAAAGACCAATACAGAAGAGTATCTCTTTGAATAAATCTAGAAAAACATGAACCAAAGAGAAGAGGATTCTCATGAAGCTACAAAGGTAAGAATATACTTAATGGAGGAGCATATCATCTGGCTGACCAAGACTCAAACTATGATCCAGGATTTCATGGCCAATATGACAAGGGACATGAAAACCCTTTCAAACAACTTGGCCTCCCACGTAGCTGCTCTAGAATAAACCTTGTACCACAGAGTTATATCAATCAAAGGACAACATGAAGCTTGAGCAGCTTATGTGAGAGACAAAGATAAGTGAATGAGACAAAATAACAAATTTGAATTTGTACACAACTACCTTCTATTTTGTATTTTTGTGAACCATCATCAACTTCATCCTATTCTAACACTTGTCAACAAAATTCTAGAAGGGGAAGATAAAAAAACTTGTAACTGCTTCTTGCAGAATCCAAGAAGACCCTACTAACAGTTACTCAAATTACTATAAGTAAAGAAACATGACCATTTTGAAAGGTCTCTTAAAACATTGTATATTCAAAAACTGCTTTCAGAATTAATATTGAGAAGCCCTCAGGGCCATTTTGTTAGAGAGGATAACTCGTGTGGATGGTAGTTCATTGTAAACTATTTTTAACAAACTCTTATGCTATTTATATGTGCTGTAAGAATTCTATTTTGCTTATAGACTATTCTTATGCAAATAGAAAATTTTCATTTAGTTTAGTATCCTCTTTATTATCTTCGTCTTGAGATGATGAGTAGTTTATGTGCAAGATACCAGATATATAAAATATGCAGTACAGAAACAAAATGCTAGAAATGATAGAATAACAGTAAAATATCCAGCATAATCTTCACAATACGCAGAAATGATATACAAAATAGCACAGAAATAGCACTTTGAATCAGATAGCAATGTTCACAGGCCTCTTCGAGGGGGCAACCTCCAATCGAGCAGCGCTCTGTTACAATAATATCCAAGATAGGGTTCTCATACCCTCGACTCCTATTTATACTAAAATGAAGCATCTAGAGGAAGATCCTTCTAGAAGCGGAAGCTTCTATTAGGTCTTATTACATCCGCCTTATTCTATTTTATTGAAAGGTCTTATTAATATTGACCTTTATTACATCCGAATACATTGATCTACCTATATGCACGTTAGGACCTTAACATGTCCTCCCCCTTAAAAACAGCCTTGTCCTCAAGGCTTGAGATGTGGGAACTGCTGCAGAATGGTAGCTGGTTCCCAAGTGGCATCTGCTGGAGTCATATCTTTCCACTGTACGAGCACTTACTTGATGGTTCTCTGATGCAGGCGACGCTCCCTCTGGTCCAAAACTGCTTCTGGTTGTAGCCAAATGGATCCTTC
>ML783576.1:398692-427815 GCA_009831015.1 Picea engelmannii | reverse complement strand
CCTAGTCTCCTATATATACCAAGGAGACATTTTCATTTTGAATCATCTTGTACTTGAACATTTAAGTGGGGTAAAAGGAGGTTTCCCCCTCGAAGAGGCTTATTATTTGAAATTATCTCCTTTTCAAGGCGTTGAGTACTTTTTCTAAGGTTTTTCTATGCTATATTGATGTTTGGTTCTTAACAGAATCTGAAACATACTGACAATCTCATTGCGTCTGCACATGTAAATATTTAAGATATACTTGCATACGAACCCCCTTGCTATCCCTCATGTTCTCTTCAACTTCTTCAACATATTTAAACATCTGTCTTAACGATGAATATTTTCTCTTTCTCAAGAGAAGGACCAGCTCTGGATGTTGAGCCATGACATAGTACACTATGACATCATTCTCTATGGGTCTGATATCCATAGGCATACTATGATAAACATTGTAAAACCTCATGTTGAAGACAACCAAGGCTTCCTCTTCCCCTCTCCTCAAGGCATTAAACTCAAACCGATATTGATCAAGGGACTTGTTCTCACCCCAACACTTAAAAAATGCATGGCATAGCTTGGTCCATGAGACAATAGAATCAACTTCTAGACATCTAAACCACACAACAACATCTCTAGATAGGGATTGTGAGAAAAACCTCATGATAACATCATCATGAACAATCTCAAACTGGTCAACAAATTTCTCAAAGGCCCCCAAGTTCCTCTCGGCTGTAACATGATCCTCTCCAGAAAACCGAGGAATATACTCAAAGGAATAATGAGGATAAGGATGAAGGTCATGTGTCAGCCTTAAATATTTAAACAACTTATTTCTAATTTTAATTTGAAAAGTAGTGGGCTGATCATGAGGATTAATGAGTTGATGGAAAGGCTCAACAGGAATAACGGAGGGTAACGAGATTTGAGAAGATTGTGAATTATTTTCAACCTCCTCAAGGCTACAAGGGTGATCAATTTCAAGAGGAGATGCAATACAAATATCACTTTTATGAATAGGTAGAGGTGAATACATGAGATTGATATCGACAACACAAGAAGAGGGGACGTTTTCTTCTTCCAAGGATGGATAAATAAAGGAATGCCTATTATCATATGAATAGACAAAGCAGAGGATAATCCTCTTTATATGTGAAGGGAGAGAGAGAAATGAGCTGATAAACAAGAACATGATTTCAAGAATAAAGCTCATAAAATGATACCTGGTCTTCCCCTTCGGTATGGTCATCTTTCTGTCAACATGGTCCTCCCCAGTGGAGTCTTTGATTGTGGAGTCTCCAGGTGGAAGTCACAATATTCAATGGTTCTGATGTCTGATGCACCTTCGGAATCAGAATCTCGTTATCGTTCTATCCTAGGGAAAAGTCTTCAATTCGTTCCTCGACAAAAACGGTAAGAATGTTAGCACTGAAAGTCACCCTCAAATTGCGGGAGGATAATCTCAGTACCCATCAGAGTTTTTTAGTGGATGTTGGTTTTATTTGAGGGGAGGTCAATGGAAAAAACTCAATATATGAATGATGTTCAACATAGAACTTGACAAGAAATGCATAGGGAAGTGAGGGCCACAACTAACTTCAATCAGTGAATTGAATTTAAGTGTGAGCAGAGGGAAGAATTAGTGCGAAAGGTGAACAAGACTGCTATGAGAATCAGGCTTTCAAGAAGCTTGCAGAAGAAAAACTAAGACTCAATATCAATCTTAAGCTCAAGCTTCAGACACTGAAATATGTCCAAACAACACAGTCAAAACAACATAATGATCAAAACTACATCACCATGCAGCTACAACAACTCGATGGGATCCTCCATGCCCGATCCATTCAGTGTAAGAGGGGAAAGATCACAAGGAAGCTGACTAAAAATGGTCACAATACCACTACAATCAAACCTACATTACAACAACATAACAACCCTCGACTAGATCCTCCATGCCTGAGTGTTTTAGCACAGTTTTTACAAAGAGATGAAAAGAGGTTGACTTCTATTGATTTGAAAGTCTCAAATCTTATACATAACTAGAGAACAGTTCTAGCATCAAAACTTTACAAAATAGGGAGCTCTTCTCAATCAGTTGACAAAATTAACAAAATATCAAAACTACCTATTTATACTTAAAATTTCTCACGACCACTAGGAATACGATCGCCCCCCCTGCATTCAAGGCTTTCCATTTGTGTCTTCTCTGTCAGACTGCGCATGTATTCTTCTGTCAGATGCAAGCTTAGATCAGTATGGGCTTGCAGGAAAATCCATCCACAGGGGAACTTTGGGCTGACAGTCTGCCCCTACGGCCAGGTCTTCCATGCCTTCCATTTATGGAGTGAGTTAGGGTTTCAACCACTAGCCCTACCCTCCATTAACTTCTTTTCCTCAGAGATTGAACGAGAGTTAATGCTCAGGGAGTAGCTCCCCTTCCTCTATCTCCTTCTTCATTGTGACCTAGGACCATGAATATACGTGAATGCACGTTTACGTGCGCAACCAAGGGTGATTTGAAAGCAAACCGATTTGCCCCCACAATTTACGATGAACTGCCACACGTCCCTTTCTCAAAACAATGGTTCCAATTGTGGCCTGCCCTTAAGATTTTAAAACTAGCGCACCTTCCGACCCCACAATGGAGCATGAAAATCAATCTTATGGTCTGAGATGAGGCTTCCTAATCAATGACTCAACACTGGTGTTCTTTAGATCGATAGATTAGATTTTCCTTTTTCGAATCAACGGTTGAGATCTGCTTCATGATTCGGGTTTCGGAATTTTCAAACCTCAAAACTCCTTTGGCTTCTACTTCTTTTATCTAGAGAAAAGGATCTGGCATCATGTGGCCTCCAGAGATCGATGCCATACTTGCTTTAAAAGGATGATAAAGAGAGAAAAAATGGGCATATTTTGTGAGTCAATCTACCACCACCATGATGAAATTATTTCCTTCAAACTTTGGTAGACCTATGATAAAATGCACTGATACCTCTTCCAATTCTAACGTGGTATGTGTAATGGTTTTATAATACTCGCGGTCTAATTGTATCTCCTTTGTTATGAATGTAAACCAAAAATTTTGTGACAAAATTTTGAAAATCAGTTTTAAGACCACCTTGGAAAAAAATCCTTCTTGATCTTGTTCTAAGTTTTCAAAAATATCAAGTGTATCCCTATAAGAGAAGTGTGTAGTTCAATAGGGACCTTCTATTTGATTTGTATATTCTTACATAAATATAGGCGATCCTTATACCAAAGTGAATCATTATTCCACAAAAAAATATCTTATGCACTAGGGTATTTTTATAGTTATTAAATGAGATTCAATGCCTTCTAGTCTTTCAACCTTTCTATCCATGCTTCATCCACCCAATTAGATTTTACAATAGAAGTAACAACCTCAATGTTTTATTATTTCCTTGAAAATGCATATGCCACCACCTTTTATTTCCCATTTTTATAGATAATTTCAAAGTAATAGCCTAGAATATTTGTAGCCCATTTTTCTAAATATAGTCATTGTTCCAAGAAGTAATTCAAACTATGATGATTTTATTTTACCTCAAAGTGTGATCATATTATTAAGGGTGACATTGCTTAACTACATGTAGTATGAACAATATTTTCTTCTCATAAATGTGTTTGAGTAAGTTATTTCCTTTAACTTGGTAACTTTCAAAGCCAAGGGACATTCCTTGTTACATTAAAAGCGCACCAATGCATTTCATTGAGGCATTACGCTTCATAATAAAGGTATTTTTTAAGTCAAGTGTGGCTCGGATTCTAGTTCTACATATAGCCACCTTAAACATTTCAAAATCTTGGGTTTCTTCTTGAGTTTTGAATAAAATGCATCCTTTTTTAATAACACTATTATAGGTGTTGTTATTCGACCATAGTTCTAAAATAGCTTGTAGTAATAGCGTGTCATTGTGTAGTAATAGGTTTTGGGAATTGGCCATTACACCATAGATTTAATTTTGTTGTGGTCCAATTTGATTTCCTCGTGAGATACAATATGACCCAAATATTCCACTTCTTGAACATGAAAGGCGCACTTAGAAGGATTTGCATATAGTTTTTTCTCATCCAATAGTTTTAAGTCAATATGTTGTACATGCTCTCCCATATTTTTGTAGTAGATTAGTATATCATCAAAAAATACTCACATGATTTTTTTGAGGAAGAAAATGAAAATATAATTCATTAATCTTTGAAATGTGGGAGGTACATTAGTAAGGCCAAAAAACATCACCAAAAACTCATAATTCCCTTCATGTGTTGTAAATGATATTATGGGGATGTCTCCTTCCCTCATTATAATATGAAGATATCTCGAATGAAGATCTAATTTAGTAAAGAAAATTGCTCCCTACAATTCATCTAATAATTCATCGATGTCAGGAATAGGAATATTATCTCTAATGATGATCTTGTTCATTTCTCTATAGTTTGGACACATACCATGTACCACCCTTTTTGTAAACCATCACCACCAGTGAAAGGAAATCACTTTGGATAGGTTGAATGATGCCAACCTCTAACCATTATTGAACCAAGTGCTCAATATCACTCTTTTTTGCATAGAAATACCTATAATATTTGATGTTAGGAGGGATGATTCCCATTTGCAAGTGAATAACATGATCATGCTCTCGAGCATGTGGAAGACCTTTTAATTTATGAAAATACCTTGGAATTATTGGTGTTAACTATTTGGAGATCGAAGGGAATAAATGGTTTAGATGTTTAAACATCTAGTGAGCATAATTGTGCAATTACACCATGATGCCGCTTTTTTAACAATTTGTGTCATGTTGTTAGAGATTATTACTTTAGATGGTTTCCCTTTGATACTTCTAAGGTCAATCCCTTTACTTTTGAGAAGAATATCATGAAAATTTCTTGAAAATTGAAAGACACTATTACCAATGATTGTAAATATTGGAACATCAAGCATTGATGGTTCATCACACATCTCTTGGGTTCAGTCAGTGGAGAGGTCAACCTACATATGGATACAGTCGGTCGAGCGATCAACCAACACACCACACTAGTCACTTGGGTAGTCGACGTGTCAATCGGTTGGAGAGTCAACCAACAATCCAATATAGTCAGCTATTGGATTGACCAACCCAACAATCGACTATGAGTTGGATGCGTAGACGGTTGGGTTGAGTCCTATAGAGCCGAATCGAGAGAACATATTTTGAGGAGTAAAATATAACAACCGATGGCTACATGTGGACACAATCTTCCAGATTCTATGGAAATCACTTAGATATTGAGGCTATAAAAAGATACCCCTTGGGTCATTATCAATCATGTGAATTGAGATTATACAATAGATCATGCAGATCAAGATGTGCAACATGCATTGTGATGTTATGATCACAATGCGCTTTAATTAAGTGTTGTAACGATGTCTTTAAACACCACCCCCTTCCTTGAATCTTTTTATTCCTCTTTGATTATTTGTAGTGTTGTGTCCTATGTTTCATATTGTGTTCCACCCTATTCCCCAACATGGTATCAGAGATGATGGTTTGATACCTCAAATTGTTATATGCAAACCTTGTGGAGTCAAATCTATTGTGTGATTGACTCTGGGTCAATGGTTTGCTGTTTGGAACCTCGAAAAAAACTGGTCTGTCTAGATATCGAAGATGGATTTGAGTGTTGATACTTTTGTTATGAATGGATAAAATTATGTTGTATGGGAATCAGATATGGAAACCCTATTGAAGAGTAAAGGACCATGGTGATATTCATATGTCATGATTCTATGTCCAACAGATGATCATTAAAATTTCACTTTTGATGGCAAGAAGGATGAGGATGTGGGGGTCATCATGACCTACATCTCACAAGAGATTCATTTCACCTAAGTGGAATTGACCATCCTCATCAATTTTAGAAGAAACTGAAGAACTTGTTTGAGCAAGTCGATGAGATCCACGTCATGCAGTTGGAGAAAGAGTTAATCTCTCTCGATCTTCATTCCTTTGAGAGAATGGAGGATGATTTGGAATGTGTCAAGGAACTCTAGTTGAAATTGGGAAAATGTGGAAAGAACTTTTTGAAGAATGATGGAAAACTCATCAACTTGGTACTAATTGTAACATCCTCGACCACCATCCCCTACCGGGTAACGCCACCTAAACCACTGCATCTTTGTTTTTTCTGCTTTGATACCAATTTATAACTTCCCCAGCCTCCCAGGTCAGGCCATGATGCTCTAAATAATGCTCTGATATACATATACTTATTTATAATGAAATTTTAAATCGACACAAAATTATGTTCATACACATTTCATGCAGAAGTGACAATAATACATACATGCAATAAACAAAGAAAATTTTGATAACATTATAACACATGTACAGAATACACATCATACAAAGAATATATATTTGTACTTATATTTTAATAAATGAACACCAACTGTGTGAATACCTTCCATGAACCTCCCATCCTTAGACCACGCTGCTCATCACACTCAGCAGTGGGCCACCCCTGAGTTGGGACTAAACTCCACCCAGGGTGAAGGAATCCTAGATCTAGGCCGAGGCGACGAGAAACTACACTGTGCAACTAGAAGGATTCTCTCCAAGGAGCCTACTTACACCCACTACTCATGGAATCTCATTCCCCACATTCCTGTCCCACCCCGGGAATATGTACCTTCACTTTTCCATAGTCCATTGACTACTCCACTTCCCTTCTAGGTCTTCAACAACACGCCGGATCCAGAATTCTCAAAGCTTCGTAGCTAGTACTAGACTCCCTCTAGGAGAAATCACTTCCCAAAAAACTCTCTCACCTGGAGAGAGTTTCTCATAGGCCTGACAACTTTCTTCTTCAACCACAGGCCTGACATCCAGCCTCTTCAATCCAAAACCGCCAAAAATCGAGTAATGCAAGGGGACGACTCAACAATTTACAGAGGTTGACAAAGGCGAAAATGACTTTGGCTGCGTACTTGTTCATTGTGTGCGTGAACTGCACAAGGGATGGACAACATGCTAAGGATGAAATCATGGGAAACTAAATGGCCATACTGGTTAGAATGTTGAAAGAGAGCAAGGAAAATGGTGAGAATGGTCAACCTGTATTATCATGAGAGAGTTGCAATGGTGAGAGAGAACTCCTTCAGAAGGTGGACATAATGGTTTGTGAACTCCAAAAAAGGTGGAACTTCCCACATAAATATGCATGCATCCTGGGTGACACTTGGCTCTCTAGGAGCACGCTTCTCTCCACTTGGAGTTTGTTCCTCTCCTCAAAGTAACTTAGGATAAATGGGTTTATTTTACCAACTTTAGTACTTTTCAGGAATACATTATAATATTCCCTTGGGTTAATCGCTCAATATTAGCCCCTCTTTCCTAGCCTCTCATCCCGATTCCTTTCCCTACCCATTGGAGCTTAGTCCCCCATAAATATTTCTTCGTGGTCTACACACAACAATGTATTTTATTAATAATCTACATAATTACATATACAAAAATCAGGCCCATTGACCTTAGCATCTAGGCTCTTCAGCCTAATAAACACATAAGCCTACCAACTTATAATTAATTGGCTCACCAACGTACAAACATTATTACATTTCATAGGGGCTCGGCCTTGGAGTATTACAATCCCCTCCCCTTATTTTTTCATTGTCCTTAGTGCAACCTATTTACATAATATCAACAATATTTTCAAAATATTAAAAAATATACGGGTATTTTTCTCGCATAACATCTTCATGCTCCCATGTTGCGTCCTTGGGACCATACTTGGTCCATTGAAACTTTACAAGCTCTATGGATCAATTCTGGTGTTGCTTTCTTTTCTGGTCCAATATATGCACCAGATGCACCTAAAAAGTGCTTTCCTTCTCCACCTGAATTACACTCCAATCAATAACATGATTAGCATCAGGTACATATTTCTTAATCGATGACACATGAAATACATTAAGTATAGACATGCATGCAGGCAATGCAAGCTTATATGCTACTGGACCAATCCTCTCTGGGATTTCAAACTGCCCATAATATATGGCTGCCAACTTGGAACAATTTCCCAACTTCAGGGAACTTTTGTTGGCCGTCACTCTCAGGAATACATGATCCCCTACTTTAAATTCTCTGTGAGTTCTGTTCTTATCAACATAACTTTTCTGCCTTTCTTGGGAAGCCTTCAAATTCTGCTTAATCTTCAACATTTTTTCTTCCATTTCCTTGAGAAAATCTCACCCAACCACTTCCCTATCAGCTGGGTTGTCCCATCTTACTGGGGTGTTTCACTTTATTCCATAAAGTGATTCAAATAGGATCATCTTCAGTGATGCTTGATACCCATTGTTGTAGGAAAATTCTACCAAGTGTAGATAATATTCTTATTTAGATGGTTTTTCCATCACATACATTGTTAACATATATTATATCACTTGGTTCACCCTCTCTGTCTATCGATCAGACTCGAGATGATAAACAGTGTTGAAGTTCAGATTTGTTCTGAACACTTTAAATAACCCCTTCCAGAACATTGATGTAAAATTTTGGTCTCTGTCAGACACAATTGTCTTGGATACGCCATAAAAGCGTGCCACTTCCCTCATATAAATATCAACAACATTAGTTTCTTTATGATTAGTCTTCATAGGAATGAAATGGGCAACTTTAGTAAGCTTGTCCACCACTACCATGATTGCATCATGCTGCTTTCTTTTTCTGGGAAATCCTGTGATGAAATCCATTGTCACCACTTCCCATTTCCATTCAGGAATGGATAATGGTTGTAGTAACCTAGCTAGGTGTCTATGCTCAACCTTGACCCTTTGAAATTCCAATTATTTAGCTATGTATTCAACAATCTCCCTCTTCATGTTGGGACAATAATATTGGCTCTTGACTACTGAAACTGTTTTCTGATAACCTGGGTGTCCTACATAAGGAACATTATACATCTCTTTTAAAATCACACTCCTTAATTCTGTAGAATATGGTACATAAACTCTATTTTTGTACAAGAGAATCCCATCAATTCCCAATTCATAATCTTCAGTTTTCTGCTGCATTTTGCCTTGCTGCAATTTTGTTACCAATTCCATGTACTGCAAATCTGCTTTTGTAGCTTCAAATTTTTTTCCTTTAAGATCCGTCTGATATATGCTAATGGATGTAGCATGCAATTCATGCACTCTCCTACTGAGTGTGTCAACCACTTTGTTCTCCTTTCCTTTGATGTGGTTGATATCAAAGTCATACTCATAGAGGAATTCCAACCATCTACTCTGCCTAACATTCAAAGTAGGATGATCATACAAATATTTAAAACCGTTATGGTCTGTCCTTAGCTCAAACCTCTTTCCCATGAGTTAGTGCCTCCACTTCTTCAAAGTGTGCACTATGGCTGCCAATTACAAATCATGAGTGGCATAGAGCCTTTCATTCTCTTTCAATTATCTGGACTCAAAACATATCACAAACCCATTTTGGCTAAGGACTCCACCAAGTCCTTCTTTGCATGCATTTGTGAAAACAAAAAAATCTTCGTTCAGATCTGTGTTCTTCAAAATTGGAGCACTGGTTAACAACTAATTCAATTTCTAGAAACTGTTTTCACATTCTTCTATCCATTGGAAGTTCTTTCGCTTCCTTTGCAAGGAAGTGATGGGGTGAGCTATTCTCGAAAAACTTTCAATGAACCTTCTGTAGTATCCAGCTAGACCCATGAAGGATCTGACTTCTGTCACATTCTTAGGTGTTGTCCACCCTTTAATGGCCTCAATATTTTCAGGTTCCACTGCTATCCCTTCTTCAGATATGATATGCCCCAAATAGTGAATTCTCTTTCGATAAAATGAGCACTTGCTCAATTTGGCATACACCTGATGTTCTCTTATCACTTGCAACACCATCCTCAAATGATGCTCATGCTCTTCTTCTGACTTGGAATATACAATAATGTCATCTAGAAAAACAATGACAAACTTGTCTAAATATTCCCGGAAAACACGATTCATTAAGCACATAAAAATAGTTGGTGCATTTGATAACCCAAATGGCACCATTGTGAACTCATAATGACCATACCTTGTCCTAAAGGAGATCTTGCTAACGTCTTCCTCTTTAATCCTTACTTGATGATATCCGGACCTAATATCTATCTTTGAAAATATCTTTTCATCCTTCAATTAATCAAAGAGATCATCAATCCTTGGCAGAGGGTACTTGTTCTTTATAGTCACTTTGTTCAAGTGTCTGAAATCGATGCACAATCTCAATGTCCCATATTTCTTCTTCATGAACAAGACTAGGGCACCCCAAGGTGACACACTTGGATGTATATACCCCTTCTTCAGAATCTCTTCAAGCTGCATTTGCAATTCCTTTGGATTTGGTGTACTCATTCTGTAAGGAGTCTTTGACATTGGAGCTGCTCCAAGCATCAAATTAATAGAGAAATAAATATTTGTCTTTGGAGGTAGTCCTAGTACCTCCTTGAACACATCTTCAAAATATTCCAGGACTGCATGATCCTCCATATTTGGCACCTTATCCTTAGATGATTCCTCCATATGGGCTGCAAATATTTGATAACCCTTCTTGTAACACTTCTTCAACTACATTGCTGATATTTCTTGGACAGTAACTACCCTGGTAATTCCTTGGACTATTTTCCGATTTCCTTCCTCATCCAAGCAAGTGAAATCCTTGTTATGGTAGTCTAATATGGAATGGTGTTGGTCCAACCAATCCTTACCATTTATGCAATCATATGATCCTAACAACAAGTTGTTCAAATATTCCTTGGTGCATAGTCCATTCATGCCCACTGGAGATGATTTAACCAACTCAACAACTTTCCTCTTGGTTCCTGTAGCCAGTTGTACCAGCCAACATTTCCCATGCTTGCTTCTTGGAAAAATAAATCTTTCCACTACCTTAGGTTCTATATAGCTATGACTAGCCCCTGAATTAATTAAAATAGTAAAGGAATGGATATTGATCATACCTTCAACTTCAATCATGTGTGATTGAAACTCAACTTTCTTGTTGTCCAGGGATGCATATATCCTTGGTACTCTTATTCTCATGTCCTCCACTATTTATTCTTGTTGTACATTGTGGAAAACTCTTACCTTGTCACTTTTGTGAGGAAAATATCTATACTTGGGGTCTCCTTTATATCCCCAACATTGAATGGGTGCCTGCCTTGACCTTTTCCCTCCTATCTCAGCCATTCTATTCTCTCTAAAAGATGGCCTTCCTTGAGGGTTTTTTCTGAAAAATGGAGTCTTATTTCCCTTCTGCTTTTGTTCCTTCTTGAACTTTTCCTTTTCCTCCCAAGCCTTCTAGAAAGTAGGCTTTCCTTTTTGTTGATCATATAATCATTTTTCTTTCCTTATAGTTTCTTCTAGAGTCTTGGGATCATCGTATTGGATTTTCTCACTGATGAAATATGGTAGCCCACTCAGGTACCTATGAATATTCACCATATCATCCTTGATGAAGGAGACATACTTCAACAACTCTAAGAATATCCTTTCATATTCATCAATAGCCATGTTGCCCAGCTTGAGTTCAAAGAACTCTTTCATTTTCTTATCATAGTACCTCTTAGTCAAGTATTTATTTTCAAAATACTTCTTGAATTCCTTCCAAGTCACATTTTTTATCGCTGAGGTTTTGTACTTGCACAAGCTGATCCCACCACATAGATGCCTTACCTTTGAGTTGATAGATGGAAATTCTTCCTTCTGCATGAGAAGAATAGTTATGCAATTGAAAATACTTTCTCATGCCCAACAACCATGTCTCTACATATTCATCCTTCTTGTGCTCCCCATCAAATGTAGGAGGTTTGATTTTGTTCATTTCCCCTCGTAGCTCACCCTAACCAGACCTCTTATTCTTCCTAACAGGGGATAGACTTGAGCTGTTGTGTGCTCTCTTATTGGAATGCCTCGGGGAGTGTTGGTGATGTCTGCTATCACGTTTTGTTCTTCTGTGAATTTTTGATTTGCTTGAGCCACTCTCCTTATCCAATTTATTTTCTATTCTTTCCAGGCTCTACATCAAATTTATGTTGAATTCTCCCTATTTCTCCCTG
The DNA here is from genome assembly GCA_009831015.1 of Picea engelmannii. Taxonomy (NCBI): domain Eukaryota; kingdom Viridiplantae; phylum Streptophyta; class Pinopsida; order Pinales; family Pinaceae; genus Picea; species Picea engelmannii. Next base: position 415,716 of record ML783576.1, on the reverse strand, counting down.
GATTTCATGAGATTTTTGTTATCTGTTCGTTGAGTCTAGACATATTTCTAGAAATTTTCAATGATTTTCATCATGTTTCCTTCTTTATCTATCTCTTCTCCATGACCATTGGAGTTCGATCCTTCAACTCCTAATGTACATCCATTCCTCTAACTTCATTTTTTGAACTGTAAGCACCTTGTGCCTTCCCCATTTCTCTGCACTATGTGACGATTCGGTCCTGACAATAGTTAACTCTGCAAAATGTGTAGTCAACCGAGTTTTGTCAGGCTATCATAATTTAATAATTTTCTAGAATAAACCAATATGATTCAACAAAAAAAATATCGGATTCCATTTTTTGTGGGTCTTGGTCGATCAAGAATCCCTGGGGCTTCCATCTCTAAGCCCAGTTCTGTTTTGCAACAAATTTCGGGTGCTAGCCCCTTTTTCTTCGACCCTTGGTTTGCATGTGACCACAGTTGTGACCCAACACTAATGATTTGGGTACTTATTCGGAGCCTCAAAACTTCAGCTCCAGGACTTTAGGGCTATGAGACTTCAGAGCTTCAAGCTTCAATAGATTTCACATATCCACACCCCAAAACTCCCGAACCATGAATATTTGAATATTTCCACATCACCCCAGTGACGTCATCACGTCACTTTACTTCGATGTTACAAAACTTTGAGGGTTTCTTCCTCCCATTCCATCACGATCCATTTCTTCTGGAGCGTCAAGTATCCAGACTTCACGATCTGACACCATGCTTCCATTGGGGCCCACGGTTTTTGTGCTTGAACTAATAAATGCTAAAAAACGTCACATCAACTTTATACTTTTTCAAATTGAGGGGACATGGGTTGGCAGTTTTGGAGTAACCCACCGATCATTCCACAATTGTCCCCACACTGACATGTACCCATTATGGGAAACCATGGTTTGGATTATGGGATCACCTTGTAGAATTATTTGTCGCGCAACTTTGATCTCCGCAATATTGTCCGATCATCGATCTAGATAGATCATGATCAAATTTAATGCGGGCCTAATCCAACTAACTTATTTTCCAAGTTTAACTACCTTGTGCCACCTCCAGGAGTGCCACGTGGCACAAATCCCATGTGTCCATGTCATCCCTAGTGACGTCAGTAGGCCACGTCACTTCGGGACTTCAGGCTTCGTGAGATTTCACCTTAGCATACCTCGTTTCTCCCAAACGTTGAATTCCCGAACAAGTTGATATTCTGACACACATCTCCTTCGATGAACGATCCAAATTATCTTCGGACTTTAGGACTTCATATCTTCGGACTTTGGGACTTCAGGATTTTCCACTCTATTCACACCTTGTTTCTCCCGAATGTCGTATTCCCGAACAAGCCGATCTACCGACACATGTCCCTTTTGATGAATAGTCTAGACTAACTCTAGAATTTGGGACTTCGAGAGTTTGTGCATAAGTACACTCCATTTATCCCGAATGTCGAATTACCAAATAATATAACTTTCTGACACATGTTCCTTGCTTGGATAGAGGGACAAGAAATGCACGAAGTTCGCTCTGTCTTCTTTACACATGACCGAGAGTTGTGACCTCGACTTAACCTTTAGGCACTTATATCACTTTGCAAGATCGACAATCATGTTTTAATGAGCCTTGAAGATCAATGACCATGAGTGATTGCAGAAACTCAACTTGCTCACACTTTAATTTCCTTCCCGATATTGGCAATGCAAAGATGCTCGTTCATAGTGGGATCGATATCCACCGTTGATCTGTTGATCTAGTAATATCAACGATCCTGAGGGATTGCAGAGTCTCAACTTGATCATGCTTTAATTTGTCTTGAGATTTCCGAAATGGTTCCACATCGTTGATCTCCCTTTAATGAGATCTGATGATCATGACTTAATCTTCGCTTGATCTGATGGCTCTCTCCTAGATCTAACGGCTCAACACCACGAATGTTGTGATTTCTTTCTCTGTGGTCATTTCTTAAACTTTTTACACCTCCTGTTTTTCCGAACACAGTCCAAGTATTCTTTCAATGTCCTTCTGAAACTTTGTACCTCAAAATACTTTGGACTTTTTTCACTGAATTTCTTGTTTGTGGCCCATCCAGGTTCCGGGTAGAAACCATGGGCTCTGAACATGAGTTTTTTCCATTTCAACAACAATTATTTTCTGAAACTTTTTCTTCATCTTCCACTAACATGTCCCATCCAAGCTCAGTTTTGAAACCATGGCTCTGATACCATTTTGTAACGTCCCTGACCACCAACCCATGCTGGGTAATGCTACCTAAACCATTGCATATTTGTTTTTGTTGCTCTGATACGAATTTGTAACTTCCCCATCCTCCCAGGCTGGACCATGCTACTCCAAATAACACTCTGATATACATACATACATATATATATATATATATATAATGAAATTTTAAATCGACACAACATTGTGTTCATACACATTTCATGCGGAAGCGACAATAATACATACATGCAATAAAAGCAAACAATTTTGATAACATTATAACACATGTACACATTACACATCATACATAGAACATATTTGTACTTATCTTTTAATATATGAACACCAACTGCGTGAAGAACTTCCATGAACCTCCCAACCTTAGACCACGCTGCTCATCATGCTCAACAATAGGTCACCCCCGAGTTGGGACTAAACTCCACCCAGGGAAAAGGAATCCTAGACCTAGGATGAGGCTATGAGAAACTGCACTGTGAAACTAGAAGGATTCTCTCCAAGGAGCCTACTTATGTCCACTTATCACAGACTCTCATTCTCCACATGCCTCTCCCACCCCGAGAATATGCACCTTCACTATTCCACATTCCATCGATTTCTCCACTTCCCTTCCAGGGCTTCAACAATAGGCCAGATCAGGAATTCTCAGAGCTCTATAGCTCATACTAGAATCCCTCTAGGAGAAATCACTTCCCAACAAACTCTCTCACCTGGAGAGAGTTTCTCACAGGCTTGAAAACCTGCTTCTCCAACCACGAGCCTGACAACCCACCTCTTCAATCCACAACCACCAAAAATTGGGTAAGGCAAGGGGACGACTCAACAATTTACAGAGGTTCAAAAAGGAGGAAATGACTCTAGCTGCATACTTGTTTAGTGCGTGCATAAACTACACAAGGGATGGCCATCATACTGAGTATGAATTTGTGGGAAAATAAATGGCTAGTCTGTTCAGAATGTTGAGAGTGAGTAAGGAAAATAGTGAGAATATTCATCCTGCAAAATCGTGAGAGAGTTGTAATGGTGAGAGTGAACTCCTACAGAAGGTTGCTAGAATGGTTCATGAACCCCAACAAATGTGGAACTTCCCAAATAAATATTCATGCATCCTGGGTGACACTTGGCTTTCCAGGAGCATGCTCCTCTCCACTTGGAGTTTGTTCCTCTCCTAAAAGGAACTTAGGATAATTGGGTTTATTTTCCCAAATTTAGTACTTTTCAAAAATACATTAAAATATTCCTTTGGGTTAATCCTTCAATCTTAGCCCCTCTTTCCTAGCCTCTTAGCCCCATTCCTTTCCCTACCCAGTGGATCTTAGTCCCCCATAAATCTTTCTTCGTGGTTGGTCTACACGCAATGATGTATTTTATTAATAATCTGCATAATTACATATACAAAAATCAGGCCCACTGACCTTAGCATCTAGGCTCTTCGGCCTAATAAACACATAAGCCTACCAATTTATAATTACTTGGCCCACCAGCCTATAAACATCATTACATTTCACAGGGGCTCGGCCTTGGGGTATTACACTAATGAACTTGAGAACACACATCAACATGTATGTGTCTACTTTCCACACCAAATGGAAAGCACAGAAGGAAGATAATAAAGATTACACCTTTCAAGATTTCTATGGTATTTTAATTACCGATCAACAAATATTGCTTGGACAAGGTAAGCTTGGTGGTAAACATTAGGCCCACTTTCTCAAGGAAAAGGGAAAGATGGATTCCAGGGATAGAGTGCAGTATGAGGTTTCTGCATAGAAAACTGCATACCATGACCAGGGACCCTAGAGAAAAACACAATGAAGTCAAAAGAATAATACATGTCAATATTGTGGAAAGAATTGACATGTAGAGAGAAGTTGCTATAAGAATCAAGATGAATTAGAGGAGAAGGTTAAATTCCTTGAAGGAGACATTTCCGTTGTTTGCCGACCCACTGATAATTTTACCTTCAAAGTCGAGACTTCTCAGGCCTTACTGTCTCATTCTGCACAAAATGAATGGGTTGTTAATTCTGGGTGCACTCACAATATGGATAAGGATGCCACTTTATTCACGATAATGAATAAATACAAGGAGAGTAAAATATATGTTTCTAATTTTTTTCTTTTAGATGTTGTTCATTAGGGTGATGTTGCTTTTCGACATGGAAACAATTTTGATGTTTATCATGTGCCAAATCTTAGTGCCAATTTGTTTTTTGTTTGTTAGTTGAAACATACATGTAAGATTGTGTAATTTTGGCTAGATCAGTTCTATGTTCGTGATTTGAATAAAGGGAAGTCAATTTTCACTGACAGGATTCTCGACCCGACGAACAGTTTGTACAAGTTCCGCGACTCGACTCAACCTGAACCTAAATTGACCACACTTGATTCTCAGACCAATGAACAAAGCCAAATTTGGCATGAATGACATGGACACTTAAATTTCTGAAGTTTGCAGGCATTAGAAACTTAGAACATGGTTTCTATTTTTCCCAAGGTTCCCTCCTTGAAGGAGTTTCTAAGGGATCTATGCTTGGGAAGAATCATCATGAACCATTAGACTATAGGAAAGCATGGTGAGCATAAAACCTACTGGAATTGGTTCACAATGATGTCTACTTCATCAATCTACCTTTAATGGTAGGTGAAAGGTACATTTTGACTTTTATTGATGCTTTCTCTCACTTCACATGCGTATTTTTCCTGAAGAATAAGAACCTTATCTTTGGAAAATTCAAGGATTTTCAACTTTTGCCAAAAATCAATGTGGTCAACCCATCAAATTCTTGAGATCAAAAAATGGTGGTGAGTATGTAAATTGACTCTTTGAAGAATACCTACTTTGATATGGTATTGAATGGCAATGGTCGATTCCTCACACACCTCATCAGAATGGAGTTGTAGAATACAAGAATCATATGTTAGTCAAAATGAATAGATGTATTTTGCAGGATAAATACCTACCTCCTTGCTTCTGGGTTGAAGCTGTATACTGTGAAAATTATCTTCTCAATAGCATCTTGACTTGAGTTGTTTCTTCCATGACTTCTGTCAAATGATGGTATGGGAATAATCCTTATATTAGCCTCCTCCGTGTATTTGAATTTGTTTTCTGGGCTCACATTTCATATGATTGAAGAAAGAAGTTAGATGCAAAGTTTCATTCTTACATCATGATGGGCTACTCTGAAGAGTCAAAATCATATCAAATGTTTGATCATGTCAAAAGAAAAATCATTATCAGATGAAATGTTCAGTTTGATAAGAAATATTCTAGCGTTAAGTTTTTGATGTTGTCTCTGACACTGGTGCTCCTATTCCATTCTTTAGTCCTTCGACTGGACATTAGAACCTTCTCCTAGTTTTTAATAGATCATCAACCTTTGAGTTGACTAATATGATGTCCTATATTTTGACTAGAACGTCAACTGAAGACCCTCCAACTTCATCGATCTGATGAAGTGAACCATGGTTCACTTGTTCCTTGTCTACCGTGATGGGCTACTATGACAATTGAAGTTGTTGGAGCTAATGTCAGAGATGCCTCTTGTAGATGTCAGAATCAAATTCAAAAGTAACATGCCACCATTTCCTTAATGACTTATGTTCTTGGAACCTCAGACCTTGTTACCTACTCAGATGTTGAAGGATGAACTAAATGGGAGCAAACCATAAAGAAAAAAATTGATTCTTTGTGGAAGAATCAGACTTGGGACTGTCAGACATTTGCCTTAGGTGATGGATAGTTGGTATGTATTGTTTGTTTTCAGTGATGTCAAACATTGGAGAGTGATATTGTATATTGATGTCAACTCTTAGTGATTGATGTCAACCCTTGGAGAAAGTCCGGTAGTGAATTCTGGTAGCACAAAGGTTTGGGTAATGTACCCAAGTTTGTTTGATGTATAATGGTATGTGTTTTAATATATTTGAAGGTAATACTATCCTATATGGGTATTACATGTCATGTCATTTCCGGTGGTATGTGGAACGTCACATAAATTCTCACGGTTAGAGAGTTATGGCCATGTGAAGTTGAAGAACCTAGGTTTGGGTAATGGACCCAAGTTTGTTTGATGGATAATGGTATGAGTTTTGATACATTTGTAGGTAAGACTATTCTATATGTATATTACATGTCATTACATTTCTGGTGGTATGTGGAATGTCACATAACTCATCACGGTTAGAGAGTTATGGCCATGTGAAGTTGGAGAACCCTCATGAGTCATCTATAAGCCCCAAAAGGTCAAAGTAGTCAAAGTGGTTTAAGAGATTTTAGAAGGTAAATAATAAAGTGAAGTGATGAGTGTACTATAAGTCAAAGTAAATACAATATAAATTATTTAAATAATAAAGGTAATGGAGAAATTACTAAGTTGACAAGTGGTTAGAAGTGGGTTAACCCTAAAATAAAGAAAGTGTGTTAAGATGGTTAAAAGGTAACCCCTTGAGGAAGCTACATGAAAGTATAAATAAGAGGCAAGGCTCTCTAATTTTAATCACACTTGAGAATATTGAATATCTATAGGTGAATGAGGTAACCAAAGGATATCTAAGATGAATTTCAGAGGGAAGGTGAAGAAAATAAGGCCGAAATTCAAGGGAGGATAAATTCTTTTAATGATGCTTTCTAAGGTATGTTATTTACAGGTAATCTCACCATTTTCACAATATTTTTTTTTTCTAGAATGATTCAGACCATGAAATTGGGAGGCCATTGAGGAAACATATCCAAGTAGCTATGATACAAATTTCATCTTGTGGTTCGTTGTATTTTTGGAGTTACACGTCGTGGAAAATAGGGTTTGTGGCTAGTCCTGAAACTAGTCTAAAATAGGTGTTTCGGGTAAAAATGTCACAACTTCTTCATAACAGATCCAAATTCAGTAAGAAAAATTTTATTGGTTAGAGTATAGTCTTTTGTATTTTGTGTACCATTTTTAGATCCATACAAAAAATATTCCATGTGGGGTACGCTCTACAAGTTCTCTCTCTAGAATAAGCCATAATTCAACAAGGTATGCCATTTTTGCTATAACTCCTTTTCTAAGAGGTTCCAAGTAGTGAAGTCTGGAGGAATTGCATAAAAGACATTGAAGAAAATTGTGTACCATTTTATATATTTAGTCATTACAGGTACATAGTTATGATTATTTCAAGTTAGGGTTGTTGACTAATCCAAAACTAGTCATGTGAGACTGAAGGAAAGTTTGATGAAAATGCTAGTCTCTTGTTGTTAAAGTTAAGGAAGGTTTGCAGGTATGTAATCATATACACCAGGTCTATTATAGTGTTACAAATCAGATTTGGATGATGAAATTGATGAAGGATTTTGGTTGAAGTACATGTTGGGTGCATGGTTGAGACAAGTAGTTGATGAGTTGACACATACATGAGGTGTATAGTTGATGATGTTGGTACATCTTGATGAGTCAGAGTTGATGAGTAGTTGATACATGATTGGTACATACTTGGTACATGGTTGGAGACACTTGTTAGTAGTATTTTTGACACATGGTTTATGGATGATGTAGCATACTTGTATTGGTATATTATTAGAAGCACATATTGATTATGGTGATGATTATGAGTTGTTGTGTTATGCTTGGTTGATGCACATATTTGATAGTTATCTTGGTGATTGATATTGGTGAGTAGATCTGATTTGGTTGATAAGATTGATGAGAATTTTTTTGTGATAGGTTGTTGTGACAAGTTATTCGTACAGGTTTGGTGCATAGTTGATGCACTCGTTCATGGTACAGGTAGAGGTACAGGTTGGTGCATGGTTTATGAAGTTGTTTATGGTACAGGTTGAATACAAATTGTTTGGTATAGGTTGGTGCATGGTTGATGCACTTTTTTATGGTACAAGTTGATTACAGATTAAGGTATAGGTTGATGCATGGTTCAGGTTATTGGTACAAGTTTTTTGGTGTAGGTTGATTGGTACAGGTTTACAACAATATATCTCACAGTGATAGTGTGACAGTGGTTCCATCATTCTAATTATATGTCAGGGAGGTTGGACGGGGAAAGGACAGGTGGTTGTAGCCACCTTCCAGTTTTAGCCAGAGAACACAGGGGGTTGTAGCCTCCTTCTGGTTGTAGCGAAAGAATTGGGGAGTTGGAACTTTCCTCAGGTTGTAACATGAGAAAATAGGGGGTTGGAGCTTCATTCCAGTTGTAGCTGGAAAAGAAAGGAAGTTAGTGCTTCCAATGAATGTAATTCCTAAATAAATATAATAAAAAGCATTCTATAGTTTTCCCCCTCTTTGGGTTTCCACATAAAACACTGGTGTACTCTATATGTGTGTGATTACTCATTTGTTCATTGTTTATTTACTCTTCAACTATTGGATGATAATGCTACATTTATATAACACTTACATTTTATGGTGTAAAAGAATTAAATTTCTCTATTAATGATTCACCCCCTCTCTCAGTAATCCAACAGGGACTTGGTTCCCCGACAATAAGGAAAGAACATGGTGAAGTGTCAATGGGTCTACAGAACAAAATTTACCTATGAAGTTGTTGTTGAGTGACATAAATAATTCCTCATTATGAAGGTATTCTCTCAACAAGAAGGCATTAAATAGACTGAAACCGTTTCCCTCATTGCAAAGATGAACTTCGTTTAATTGATTCTTTCCCTTGCTGCTCATTTTGGATGGAAAATCCATAATATGGATGTGAAGAGTGCCTTTATTCATGGAGACCTATTTGAAGAAATTTTCATGGAACAACCACCTGGCTTTGTGACCGATTTGAACCTAGTTTGTCGACTAAATAAGTCACTTTATGGTTTGAAGTAGGATCCCCGATCCTGGTATGCTAAGATCGATAGTTTCTTCCTTCGAATTGGATCACAACTTATATGTTCACAGAGTCAATATGATCACAACTTATATGTTCTCCACACCAATGGAGACACTTTGATTATTGTTGTATATGTATATGATTTACTCATTACAGGTAATAAGAATGATCTCATCCTTAGATTGAAGAAACAAATTTTTGACTCCTTTGATATGAATGACTTTGGCACTCTTAATTATTTTTTGGGTCTTCAAGTATTAATACTTTATGATGTATTTTTCATTTCTCAGGTGTAAATATGTGATGGATTTGTTGACATGTTTTAATATGGATTATTTCAATCCTTGTGATACTCCTTTTTAGTCTGGAGTAAAGCTTACTAAAACCTATCACACATCTGCAGTCAATGCTACACTTTATCGACAATTGGTCGACAATCTTATTTATCTTACTCATAGTCGACCTGACATTTCCTTTACTATTAGTGTGGTTTTTGAGTTCATGTAGGACCCCAAATAAATCCACTAGAAAGTAGTCAAATGATTTTTTCATTATCTGAAGGGTACCACTCATTTTGGTATCAAGCATTGTCAAAGCTCAGATTCGCTAGTTGGCTACATCGACTCCGACTGGGCTGGCGATGGTGATGATCGAAAGTCCACTTTTGTCTATGTGTTTCACTATAGCATTGAACCTTTGATGTGGTTTTTCAAGAAACAAAAGGTAGTCTCCTTTTCGACTACAAAAGATAAATATCATGGCGCCATTCAATAAGGTACTGAAGCCGTATGGATTTCGACTACAATCTACTATGATAACCAAAATGCCATACAAGTTGATGACAATCGTGTTTCCCATAGTAAGATGAAGCATGCTGAGCTCCATACTCATTACTTGAGATAGTTGGTTCATGAGAACGTTGTCTCTCTTGAATATTGCAGAACCAAATATCAAGTTGCTGATATCTTCACTAAACCTTTACTGAAGCTAGATTTATCTAGCTCTGCACCATGCTTGGGATTCATGAAGATGCAATTATGGGAGGGTGGTCTAGTGATGTAATTTCACCTTCTGAAACTCCAAAGTTGTGTGTTTATGGGGGGAGGGTGTTGGAACATCAAGCATTGATGGTTCATCACACATATCCTAGGCTCAAGCAATCGAGAGGTTGACCTACATCTGGATACAGTTTGTCATGTCATCGACCAAAAAACCAAATCAGTTTGTAGGGTAGTGTTGTGGCCACAAAAATCCCCCTTTACTTGTTCTTATACAAGTGAAAGTAAATCCCCCCCCCCTACTAAAATTTTAATCCTATTTATTAATCCTCTACTTCTTGAGCTTAATACTATCTCTTTGCTTAATTTGAGGGAGTTGGGGGTTTGTATTGATGGATGATTATTTTTTATGGGTTTTAATTATTCCTTTCGATCTGATTATTTCAAATGTCATCATGATGCTTATTGACATGCTATTTCATTGACATTTGTTTTCATAATATTCGTTGATTCTGAAGTGTTTGATGGTTCTATGTGGCTACAAGGTTTGATGTTGTATTGCATGTCTTGGATGAGTTTGTGGCTAATTATTTGTTGATTGACTAATTCAAATTTTGCATCCTCCTGCTGACATGTTATGATTCATGACTTCATACTTATGCTCTCGCATATGGATTCTACTCTTCTACTTCAAATTGGATTATGTAGTCTTAGGACACTCATCTATAATCACCATGTTATTGTTGAATAAACCTAACACTCTCTTATAAGTTAGTTTAAAGGTAGGGAATATATTGTTTGTTGTATTGGCTAGTATTTTTTCGATTGCATGGATGATCTCATTCTTTTGTTTTACAGGAACAGGCTTGTAGGGCCACGTTTTTCACGTGAATTCTCCAGCCTTGAGAATCCTGTGGGGAGAATCCCTTGATTCTTGTCTGCATCCTTGAACTTGATTCTTTCCATGGATTCTCCTTATTGAGAAACTATTTTCCTTGGATTACTGCCTCCCCAATGTTCAAATCCCTCGATGGTTTCATAACAACCTTTCCAATGAGCCTTTTCTTCCCCAAGCCTCTTCGGATTGATATTCACTGGATTCTTCTTTTGGCCTTTCCTCTATCTTGAAACCTAGACCCAATACTTATTGGGGTTTATCCTTATTTTCCTCTATTTTTTCATCTAACCAAATCTCATAGTTGGATTTTTCCTGTCGAGATATTTCCAACGACTATGACCATGCTTAAATACAATTTATGGATTAAAATTTCCCCCCCCCTCGAAGTTTCCTAATCCTTCACTCACCTCTTCAGCTACACGACCACGTGGCTCCCTCTCATTTGTACCATCCGATGTGGCACCCATGTCACGTTGATTTCTCACTCACCACATGTCCTCTTCATCGTCTATAGTTCTCTATTTAGGTTTTTTAGTCCTCCGACCCAATCGCCGATGATAACATTTTCGTCATCGGATTCCCTCTTCTCTATCACTTGGATTCCATTAACCCTGCGTCGCTGATGACTCCCTCATGAACTTTTAATCATTGGGAATCCACCGATCCTATCTTATCCACTTTACCCCATTCTTTGACAATGACAATCTTGTTTTCCATATCCAATGGCCCTCGGGAGTCGATGATTAATGACCTTCATCATATCGGTGCCGCCAAGTTGGTTGACAATTAACAACCTCTCGCTTCCTCAGTTGGCACCTTTGACCCATGGCACTTCCACCATGTTCCATATGGCATGACACATGTCACCCTGAACTCGACATTAAACATGACCCAAAGCTCCACGTCACCCACATGAAACATAGACCCATCCTCGGCTTGACATGTTGTTATCGAACAAATCGGTAGGTGCGGACACTAACTGATCTCCCTAGATCCACCTAGATCTAGAACAAAAAACACCAGAACATGATGCTTTCCTTAAGTTTTAGATATTGAATTTACTAGCTAAAGAGGGATGAGTGAAATACCATTTAAATGCCGCTTCCTCTCGCCATCGCCATCCTAGCTCCATTCCAATGCTCATACGATGATGAACCTGCAAAAGAACACAACCAAAGTGATAGTAATAACATAAAATCAATATAAACCTATGTATGTGATCATGGAATCATACAATAAAACACAACAAGCTTTATAGGAAAGAATCATATTACTGTATCATATTGAATATGAACGAGAGATTACAACCATGGCCTTGATGTCATAAGGTCCCTTCGAATTTTCCTTCATTCCCCACACACTTCCACTTCAAGAATTTTGAGCATATATCTAATAATATTCACAATCTATCTTGATAAAGTGGCTCATCTAGCCAAGCTAAAAATCTCCAAAGCTCAATCCAATCCAAGCTAATCCCAAAAGCTCCAAAGCTAACCAAGCTCAAAAGATAACCAAAGCTAACTTTATCCATGAGAACTCCTCTCCTTTTATAAGTTGAAGAGGATAAGGTGAGGAGGTTAGGATGATCCCACTAAATCATGAAAGCGAGTAAGATCCAAACCATTCATATGCCGCCTCACCATAGAAGTTTCTCCTTCTAGAAGATTCGAGAAAACGCTTGTTTTTCCCACGTGTAGGCATTCTCACACCCTGCCTATAGAGAAACCTGCGAACATCTCGCACCCTAGCTATGGTGCAACCTACGAGAATCAGGCATTCTCGCACCCTGCCTATATAGCAACCTGCGAAATTCCTTTTTTATAGGGTAAACAAGTTCTTCTCTCTTCTCTCTTCAGGAATTTAGGCCACTGACCCCTCTGAAGGCAACATATTGGTTTACATCATTAACAGTCATAGGTATGACGGAAATAATGTGTAATAGAGAGCCCCCCAAAGTATGAAGTTAGAACAAAGTGATAGCTGAAATACTTTGTCGAGTGTGTGTAGGGAACAAGAAACAGTTGGTCGGAAACCTGCCAACAAACAAGGAAATATAGTACAATAATATATCATCACTGAGGTAGGCATTCCCATACTCAGAATACAAATGACTCAAAGCATAAATGTCGACATGCGAAGATCCATGTCAAGTAAGACAAGTCATGGCTACCAAACATACATTGTGGATCCATGCCAATATGACTCAAATATGAACATAGCCACCAAACATACACTGTGGATCTATGTGTTAAAGACTCAAATTTGAACATAGCCACCAGACATACAATGTGGATCTATGCAACAATACACTGAATATACTCCAACGCAACCTGAATCTGTCAGCAAAGATCTAGGGTCTTCATCTCCACCACTGTATAGTACGAATCTAACCATGTGAATACATGTGTTGAAGTCGAACATGGTAGAAACCACTTGATTACCAGTCATTAGTGTATACCATTAACAAGTGTGAGGGAAATCACCATTAATGTCAATGACTCCCAAGATACACTAGTACAATCCAACGAATGTGAATAATTGAACTGAAGTCGAACACTCGGCGGAATCTCCCGATCAGGGGTCAATAATGAAAACCCACTGTCGAAAGCGAGGAAACCTGCCATTGAGGTGAGGAAAGTTCCAAGGTACCAATTAGTTTCTAAGCCTAATTCCTAGATAATGAGTTGAAGTCGACAGGAAAAGACTTGTCACAAGAGAGCCTTAATGTATCCCACATCAATGACACGAAACAAGTAACAATATTTTATGTAGATCAGAGTAACAAGTGATTCAGGACTGACTTAGGGATGGCCGACACAATAGAAGGCTTAAAGACTGCAAAAATGGCCGACGCAATATAGGGCTTTTCAGGTTGGACATCTTTTTGAACATATTGATGACACGACGACTGTCTTGGAAAATACTGACTCAACAACAGGGATCACAGACCAATTTACACAAGAGTATGACCAAGCGATGAGAAGATTTTCCAACCTAGACACAAGGCGAGTGAAAGGGTGTCATGTTCAAAAGAGAATCTTCCACAGAATACAGGTTTAGATACATTTCTTTCCCAATTTTCCCCCCACCATTTCTGGCGAGTACCTCTTTATTTTTACGCAAGCTTGAGGAGGATAACATATGCTTGTAATGCAAGCTCATCCTTCGGATGATTCCCTCGGAGTATGTTTAACGAACCCTAGGAAGGAGTGGTTTGGTCCCATATGGGCCTATCGATGTTTGTTTAACGAGTCCAAAGATAGAAAACTCGAAGGTTTTTCATGATTATAGAGTCTGGAAAAACACTTAAAATAAAACTCTCTCAGTTCCTTTTTCGTAAAGTAGTCTGATGAGACCGAAAAAGAGATAAATTATCGCTCAACAGACATTTTCTTCAAATACTTTAACGAGCGTGAAAAGAACAAGGTCGCTCGGCAATCTTTTCATGTTTAGAGAGTCTGAAAAGAGCTTAAAGGGAACTCTAGTGGGTTCCTTTTTCGTATAACCTTTACGAGTCCGAAAAAGTGATAAAACTATACTCGGTTTCATTCTCACGTATTTACGAGCATGAGAAAGAAAAAAGACTGAGCTCAGTAAGTTATTCTCATGTATTTACGATCATGAGAAAGAATAAAGACTAAGCTCGGGATTGTTTTCATTTTTACGCAAGCTTTAAAACAAAACAAAACTATGCTTGGAATAGATTTTAATTTTTACACAATCTTAAAAACTAAACAAAACTATGCTTGGACCTGGTTTCATTTTTAGACAAGCTTGAACCAGAGGAAACTATGCTTGAGGTAGGTGGTTTCATTTTTACACAAGCTTGAACCATAGAAAACTATGCTTGAAACTTCCCAACTCATGGTTGGTACTTAGCCCCCAGCTTAAGAAGCTAGTAGCTCAAACTTCAGCATGAAGTCCAGAGGCTGTAAGCAAATGCCCCCCCAAGCTTCGTTTCATCCAATTGCAAAGGAGAATGAAAGGAAGCTTCAAAGACTAGATGAAGGACTTGACTCAAAAAGAGAGGGGGAAAACTATTTCATTTTTTAACGAGCTTGACACAGAAACAAGAACTATGCTCGTAACCTCTGTTTCATTTTTTAATGAGGTTTCTACAGAGATGAAAAAAACTATCCTCGAGTCTTCTTGATCATGGGTTCCAAGAGGACAATGTTCTGGAAGGACACCATGTCAAAGGACAAAAACTCGGTCATGGCTTCCAAGAGGTCTTCACTGGAAGGAAGAAACACACTCTAGAAGGACACCATGTCGAGGGTTGCGACGGGAGTAAAGAGATCAGGCTTTAACAAGCCTATCGAAGAGATCACCGTGTCAACTACTGGATCTAAGTCATCAGATGTTGAAGTCATGGGAGACAATGCCACATAATTGACCTGTGGCAGGGGCGATACCATCTGCATATAAGAACCATTCAGGGAGGCAATCCAGGCGGGGTCAATGAATGAAAGTTGATCAACAGTCACAACCTGTCCATCGTGAGGGAAAGATATCACACGAAAAAGAGTAGACAAAATAGCTTTCATGGCATAGACATAATCTCGCCCAAGGAGTAAAGAGAAATCCAAGGGGTCTTGGACTACCATGACGTCAATAAAGATAGTTTTCCCTCCCAAAGTTACAGGAAACTAAGGAAGGGTCCCTAAAGGTTGACTGGTTCTTCTGTTAAAATATAACAGATTCTCCGTAACCGACGCAAGTGGAGGACAACACAAATCTTGCCAAGAAAAATAGGAAAATATACTAACAGAAGAACCTTCATCTATCAGTGTCTGAGGAATGTCTCAACCAAAAACCTGTACTATAATCTGGAAAGGACTGTGAGAGGGAAGACGAGGTCCAGTTACCACACCCCAATCAAAATGGATGGCCTCATTACTTGGAGGGAGTTTCACGGGAGAAGGAGGAATACCCCCTGACACGACAGAGTCTGTATCAACAAGAAAAAAATGGGCAGTATCAGGTTTACTCTCTAGCGGGAGAGTAGGATCGACTGATAATGAGATCAGATCGATCACTTGGGTTTCATTCTCCAAGGGGAGAATGGGGCCGACATGTGTAAATAGATCAACCACTTGGGTGACACTCTCTAACGAGAGATTGGGATCGACTGAGGATGGGATCGGATCGACCTCTTTAGTTTCGCTCTCTGAGGGGAGAACGAGGTTGACTGAGGATGGTATCAGATCAACCAATCTGTCAATTGGTTCAACTAAGGACGTGACCAGATTGACGACATGATCAATCAGATTGACCGGTGAAGGGACCAGAGTGATCATTCCATCAACTATAGGTGGGTTGAGAGAAAGCTTGCAATAAGCGGCTGGAAGTTGAGGCTGTGAAACAATCATGTCTTCCAGTAATTTTGAGGCTTTTTCCATATGAGGGAAAATATGAGTTAGATGACTCCCTTTGCATAACATACACGGGAACTTGACTCTACTTTTCTTCTTCCCAACCATATCATGGCTGGTTGACGGGGGCTTGTTAGCATGTTTTTCAGAGACTAACGATGTGGGTTGGCGAGGATGTGTAGACCATGCTTCTATAACCTTTGATAGACTAGGGCATTCCTTAATAAGATGGCTACCCTTACAAAGCCTGCAAGGGTACTTGGGCTTACAGGTTGTTTGGGTGATCTTGACATCATCAACACTCCCAGCATGACTAACAGTAACTGGTTGTTTTCCAACATGTTTGACAGTGGTTGGAGGTTTTGACCCTTGTTTATCTTTCTTCTTTTTAATCTTTCTTTTCTTCTTCTTCTTATTCACCGGGTTAGTAGCTTCAGAACTTTCACTCGATGAAGAAGATGAAACAGGAGGAGACCTCGCAAGTGAAGAAGGTGAAGAAGATCTTACTGGTGAAGATGGTGAAGGATCAACATGAGGTTGATTCTCTTGGGGGGAAGTGCTTACGACCGAAGCACTTACTGCATTCGGGATTACCTGAGTGGAAAACAACCATACCGGTAATCCAATTGTGAGACCTGGAAGGCTCAAAGTAGCGATGTGAGGAGGACCAATGT
>ML783576.1:370528-389840 GCA_009831015.1 Picea engelmannii | reverse complement strand
CTTGGGTCCATTAGTTGTAATTGTACCTCCTAGTCTCCTATATATACCAAGGAGACCTTTTCATTTGGAATCATCTTGTATTTGTGAATTCATATGATGTATAAGGAGGATTCTCCCTTGAAGAGGATTATTATTTGAATTTATCTATTTTTCAAGGCGTGGAGTAATTATTATGAGGTTTTTGTTCTATTTTGATATTTGGTTCTTAACATTTGGTACCAGAGCTAGACAATCCTCGGGATTGGCTTCTTCAAAACAAGTCTTCTTGGTATTTTTGCTACAACGTTTTTTCTAGAAGGTTTCAGGATATGGAATTTATATGGTGTAGAGGAGACATATATAGATAAATTGGTTATAAATTTCAGATCTTGTTTCATTATATGTTTGGAGATACATTCGATTGAAGTTAGGGTTTTTGACTAGTCCTGAAACTAGTATGAAACAGATCTTATTGGAATTTCGCTCCCAATTTTTTTCCACTTGGTTTCAGGTTCCAAAATTTTTAAAGTATGAAGGGGGAATACTGAAGTATATTGTGTACAAATTTTATCCCTTTATTTTATGTACTTGGAAATTTATTCTCTGAGGAAATTACGGTTTTTGGCTTGTCCAAATTTCAGTCTAAAACATGGGTTATTGGGAAAACTATTATATCTGAAGCTACAGAACTCCAAATTGAGTGAGACATGTTCCATTGGTTAGGGTATATACCAAAGTTTTACTGATCCAAATTAAAATATCTGAAGTGAAAACAGTGACATGTGACATGCCATCCAAGTTCATTGTCCTGAAAGGGAAGAAATAATCATATCTTGGGAAAGTTATCATAAAATTATCTTGGAGAATCCAATCTTGGTATAATTTGTGGATTTGGAAATAAGAAACATCATGATACCTTAGGTAGAAATTTTAGACTTATAATGACATAAATTGAAGAGATACACCAAAAGAAAGGCCGACTAGCAGAACCATCTCCAAATCAGGGTTTTAAAAGGTGCATTTTTTGTTGTTGGAAATTTACATATATTTTGACTGGAAGATCCAATTGGGGTGATTCAACAAGTGGAATAAAGTGGTATAAAAGGATTATCACATAATTTTGGGAGAATCTTAGGTTTTTTTAGGTACAGACGTATTCCAATGTCTCTAAACGTAGGAGTCTTTGTTACTTGTCAACGCTACAAGCCGGGGACAATGTGGTTCTTCCAACTACCTATAGTATATTAGAAGGCCCCTTTCAAACAATTGGACATTAGAAATCACTACTACAGATTTGAGCTCCCACATACCTAGCGTATATCTAGAGACCCCCTAGAATCTTGAAACCAACCGAGTAAACCATTTTATCATCTTTTTTCTATAGTACATTGAGAACAACAATCAGGGAGATCACTCTCTAATACCTGGGTAGTCGGATAGTACAACTAAGGGCATGTTCAAGCCTCCATAGTTAGTGCCCTGAGATATTGGGATGAGTACTATTTTTGGACCCCGCACATATATTAGAGAGTTATAACACTTGACACTCCCTTGTCTGTGAGGACCTCTGCCTAAGCCAATTAGGAATTCCTACCTTACAATGATACTTGACCAACATGCCACCAAAAAGGGGAAATTCTACACCAAATAATCCCTCAGACAATCCTACTTGGACTCTTGATGAAGGTGAATAAATGCACAAGGGCATATATGACTTACAAAATAATGCAATAACAAAAGATAAACTACAAAGGATGATTGATTCAAGTGAATCTAAGCTGGAAGCGATGATGGATACTAATATGGATGGCTTAAAAGGGGAGATCATGGAAGGGTTGAAAAAGTTGCTAATAGAGAGGCCACCTGAAAGTGACAATGTATCCCATGAAATTCATGATGAGGACACAATGAATATGAATCAATAATGGAGAAACTCTAGCTTTGGGTTGAATACCAACAAGTTTCCTAAGATCGATATGAGGAAGTTTGATGGCAAAGATCCAATCACATGGATACTCCAGATGGAGAATTTCTTTGATATACATGATGTGCCACACACACAAAAGGTATGAATTGCGTCCTTATATTTAGAACCTAATTAGTTTTTTTGGTATCAATGACTTTGTTCTCGCAAACCACTTGTCACTTGGAAAATTTTCATGAAAGAAATGATAACACACTATGAGGATACACAGAGCAATACCTTCTTCATCGAATTGATAAATATTCCAAATGAACACTTCATTAATGTATTCATAGGAAATTTAAAGGATAACATTCAACACGAGGTTCACCTTTGGGAACCCAAATCATTGGAGAATGCATTCAGGGTGACGAGAAATGTTGAAAGTAAAAATATGGCCGTGTCTACTAGAAGGACCACCCCTAACATCTATTGAGAGAATAATGTTCCTTCTTCTAAACTAGCTCAACCTACAAGGTTGACACCTCAACAATTGGAGGAAAAAAAAAAAAAAGGTTTATGCTTTAATTGTGACAACAAGTACAGTAAGGGACATAAGTGTTGTGAGAATAAATTATTCTACGTAGAATGTGAAGAGGAAGAAGAACAGGAACACGAACAAAAACAAAAACCATATCAAGACGAAGATGTAGAAAATATTTCTTCTGAAGAGATGACTCCCACCATATCATGTCATGCATTGGATAGACTTAACACTCTTCAAACCCTCAAGATCGAAATATATATCAAAAAGAAAAAATTAATAGTGCTAATTGATTGGTATTACTCATAATATCATTCGCTGTAAATTAGCCAAAGATCTCAATTTCTTTATATATCCAACGCCAGAGTTTCAAGTAATGATTGCAAATGGAGGAACTATCAATTTCTTAGGAAAATACCTTAATATCAAACTTAATATGGGGGAATATGTAATTAATAGTCCAATGATTTCTATACCCATGGGTGGTGTTGATATTGTACTAGGGGTCCAATGGTTACAATCATTGGGAACAATGGATTTTAATTTTCAAGAACTTTTCTTGAATGTTTCATTGGAAGGAAAGGAATTTGAGTTAAGGAAGAAGATATCCCAAAAAAAACATTCATAACTCATGAAGGCCATTATGAATTTTTGGTCATGCCTTTTGGCCTTATGAATGCACCTTCCACATTCCAAGGGTTGATGAATTCCATTTTCAGGCCCTTCCTTCGAAAATTTGTGTTAGTATTTTTTGATGATACACTAATCTATAGAAATTCTTGGGAAGATCATGTTCGACATGTTGACATGGTGATACAAATACTAAAGGAGAAACAACTATATGCCAAACCGTCCAAATGTTTCTTTGGGGTGAAGGAGGTAGAGTATTTGGGTCATATTGTATCTCATGGAGGTGTCAA
Source organism: Picea engelmannii (assembly GCA_009831015.1). Lineage (NCBI taxonomy): Eukaryota > Viridiplantae > Streptophyta > Pinopsida > Pinales > Pinaceae > Picea > Picea engelmannii. The sequence goes on along the minus strand of ML783576.1, from coordinate 386,494 downwards.
GGTAGACCCTAACAATATTAAATCCATGATGGACTGGTCGATTCCCAAAACATTGAAGAATCTTAGAGGATTTTTGGTTTTGACAGGATACTACCGCATTTTTTTTCGAAACTATGGAAGAATAACATCACCTTTAACTACATTAACTAAGAAGGATGCATTTTTATGGACTCTAGAGGCAACTCAAGATTTTGAAAAACTTAAAGAGGGAATGTGTAAATCTCCTATCTTGACCACACCAGACTTCAAAAAAACCTTTATTATGGAATGTGATGCCTCGGAAAATGGATTTGGTGTTGTTCTAATGCAAGAAGGAAGGCCCATTTTTTTTGAAATTCAACCACTCAAGGGAAAGGACTCACAAAAACCCATTTATGAGAAGGAAATGATGGCAATACTACATGCATTGAAGCAATGATTCCCTTACCTATTAGGTTGGCACTTCAAGGTCAAAAAAAATCATGGCAGTCTTAAATACTTCTTGGAACAAAGACTATCTTCAGAAGAGAAAAACAAATGGGTGAACAAGATGTTGGGTTATGACTTTGAAATCATGTACAAAAAATGGAAGAAAAATGTTGTGGCAGATGCAGTCTCAAGAAAGGATGAATACGTTGAGGCATTTCTCTGTGCTATCTCTATCATCCAACTTGATTGGATAATATAAATAAGGGATGAATGGAAGAATGACGAAGAAGTGGGGACTCTCATTCAAAGGTTGCAATAGGATTCCAGTGCATCTGTTACATTTACATGGAAAAATTATTCACTATTGTACATAGAGCACTTATATTTATGTAAGAAATCCCAACTCAAACAAAAGGTACTTTTGGAGTTGCACATCTCTCTGGTAGGAGGTCACTCAGGATTTTTGAAAACCTATCACAGGTTCAAGAGGATTTTTTTTTGGGATGGCCTTAAAACTGATGTTCAAAGGTTTGTGGCAGAATGTCTGGTTTGCCAAAAAAATAAGGTGGAAAGAAGTTTTGAAGTAGGGGATTGGGTATTTTTAAGACTACAACCATACACACATATGTCCCTCAAGCAAGATAAGAAGGATAATAAATTATCATTGAAGTACTATGGACCTTATAAGGTGTTGCAAAATATTGGTACTATGGCATACAAATTGGAGTTGCATGCATCTTTGCGAGTACACCTAATTTTCCATGTTTCATGATTAAAGAAGGTTATAGGTAACAAGATCTCAGTTCAAACTATATTTCTAGAACTTGAAGAGGAAGGAAAAATCATATTGGAGCTTGAATCTGTCATTGACACAAGAATTCTCCAGCTGAGGAATAGATCAATTTCATAGTATCGCATTAAGTGGAAGAAACTACCTACTAAAGAGTCCACATGGGAAGATGAGTATTTTATACAGAAGCATCCATAACTACTCAAGCATTGAGGAAAACACTTTTCTGAAGAGGAGGGGAATGTTAAGCCCTAAATCATGGCACATTACCCCTTAATTGGGGCATATTACACTAGTAATGTTATTTTATTTATGTCGACTTGGGTCCATTAGTTGTAATTGTACCTCCTAGTCCCCTATATATACATACCAAGAAGACCTTTTCATTTGGAATCATCTTGTATTTGTGAATTCATATTATGTATAAGGAGGTTTCCCCCTTGAAGAGGCTTATTATCTGAATTTCTCTCTTTGTCAAGGTGTGGAGTACTTATTTTGAGGATTTTATGCTATTTTGATATTTGGTTCTTAACAGTGGACAAGATCTTCTAGATTCTATGGAAATAAGTTAGGTCTAGAGGCTATAAAAAGAGACCCCTTGGGTCATTATCAATCATGTGAATTGAGAGTTTGCAACAAATCATGCAGATCAAGATGTGAAACATGCACTGTAATGTTTTGATCACAATGTGCTCTTCTTAAGTGTTGTAACAATGTCTTTAGATACCACCCCCTTTCTTGAAATTTTTTATTCCTCTTTGATTATCTACAATGTTGTGTCCTCTGTTTCATATTGGGTTCCACCCTATTCCCCAATAGTAACCATTGTATCCCTAAGACAAAATCAACACCACCCAGTTGGATTGAAATCATTAGGATATCTAATAAATAATCTTCCATAGTGAGCTTAATACTATGGCACTTCCTTGAACAATTCATGGCACCTCAATTTGCAATCATTACTTGAAACTATGGTGTTGCATATATAAAGTAATTGAAAAGTTTGTCTAATTTGTAGTTATTCAAATTATGGGTGCTACCAGAATCAATCGATAATGTTACCTTTTTGTTTTTGATATATCATTTTATCTTCAGAGTTTTAGGAGTGATAATTCCTAACAAAGCATGACAAGATATGGCTAGAATAGTTTCTTATAGTTCTATATTTTGATAAGGTTTCAATTCGTGTTCTCCCTCCTCTTCACAATCTATATATAATAATTTATTCTAACCAAAATTATGCCCCTTACTATACTTTCTATCACAACTGAAACATAATACCTTTGATATTATTTCATCCATTTGCTGAGTTGTCAACCTTGAAGGTTGAGAGAGGCTAGGAGTGGGAACATTGCACTCTCAATTGGTGTTAGTGGCCACCTTTCTAGTAGCCATATTTTAACTTTAAACTTTCCTTGCCACACTAACAACATGATCCAAATATTTAGGATCTAATACATGCACCCATGTTGAATGATCTCCTTTAAATTTCCTATAAATATATCCAACAAATTATCCTTTGGAATGTTCTTTACTCTAAGACTCAACTTTTGAAATTGTTGATTGTGCTTTGGAACTATACCTATTTTCCTAAGGTTTATAAATTGGAAAAACAAGATGTTGCTATTAATATACCCATAATTTGATATCAATTCATATGTAAATACTGAACAAGAGACAATAGATTTTTTTTTATGATCACAAAGCCATTGGTACCACACAAATTGATCATCTTCTAAATACAAGGATGAAATAGTTACATTTTGTAAAGTTGGCACTTGATATAGATCAAAGAAATTATCCTTCTATAATATCCATATTATAGGATCATTACCATTGAAATTCCTCATATCAATCTTGGGAATGAAGTATTTTTTGGGTCCCCAATGATGTAGACCTTGGAGTGATGAATGACCATGTTTCTTGGACTCAATATTCTTGTTCTCCTTATCTTCTTCTTGAGGAGGCAAATTTGGATAAGGAGGAAACTTGGTTCTTTCAAAATGTCTCTCCTCATTCAATTGCGATTATATTTGAGCCTTACATTTTCTTGTCCTACCTTTGATGTCATATTTTATTTCCATATCTTTAAGATTTCCTTTGATGTCATCTTTGAATGTTTGGAATTCTATTTTAGATACCATATCCAGGACATCAACCTTCATTAAAATTATATATTCTAGGATCTCTATTATTTTTTCCATATTTGACATCTTAAAATCCATATCTTCCTTCTCTTCTTGTGTCATTGACGAGCATTTAGAAGCCTGTACATGAGTCACATTTGAACTATTACCCCTAGACATGATGGGCTTAGAGTTTTGAAGTCAAATCTATTGGTTAATTTCCAACTTGTTATAACTTCTATAATTATAATCTTTTGTTGATGAAATTTATACAGGATATTCTCTAAGATGTCCTCTTCAATATTTCACTATTGCCATGTAATTTGGATATTCCAAGGGAAATATATGGGTGAATTACCAAAAATTCTTATTTTTTCCCTTTTAAAATGCTAATTTGGAATTTGTCTTATTGACTTACGTTACACTTGAGGTAACTCCCTAATTTATGCACTTAGGATTTTGAAATTTTGACATGTAATTAATTGCGATGTATTTTTTGAATTCCATAGGTCTCATTAAAATATGTTACTCCAAGTAAAAGTTATGATAACTTTCTCAAAACGTGTTGACTTTGTCCCATTTCAAAAGAGAAAACTTGCACTATATACCACATGCCCAATTTTACAGATTGGATTATAAAATATGGTCCCGTGAAACTCTAGTCTATCCTCGTTCCAACACTAATGGCACTAGATTTGGTTCTCACTAGATTCAAATACAAGTATTTTACTAAGAAGACCTACTTGAGACTAGTTTTATAAATTTGTTGAATTTGGTTTCCTTGAAAGTTTGCATATCTCTCCAACTCATAAAGTTATCTCAATTGGACATATGTTATAATGGTGAAGCATTCCATCTCCTTAATTTTTTTTGAGAGCTCGACCTCACAATCATCATGTCAACGATGCCATTACAAGCTGAGAAAACCATAAGCTACTGGGATTTCACCACCTACACACATCGTTTAACACTATGCTACATTTCCTATAATGTATACCTCACATACCAATTGCTCTTTAATGTTCCATGCAAAACATGAAGAAGACACAAATCCAAATTGAATTTGAGCTAGGGTCAACAAATGGATTTACCTGAAAAAAAAAAAACCTAAACCAAGCCCCTAGGAAATACACGATAACATCATTGTTTCTTGCATGCAAGCTTATTCCATTATAGCAGAGGCTGGGGACAACATAAATGAAGATACTTACTATCATATACCATACCATCCAAAACCATAAACTACATGTTACCAACAAGAGATAGAGTTCTTAATGAAAATATTCGCCAAGTTACCAACAAGAGAGAGTATCAAATGTGGGAGACGTTAAAGCCCATAAATTCATAATGTAAGATAATTGTGTGACGAGACACTAAAGGATCAAGCCCATTATGTTCAAATTGAATTAAAATATCATGGGAGGGGTTGATATAATATGAACCCCCATTTTAATTGCAATTTTCCTTCAGTCAAACCAGTGACAAGATTGGCCAAGTATCAGGGACTTGATTGTGTGTTCTTAGCACTTCGTAGAATCTAATTACTTCAAAATACTTGGCTAGATATAAAGAGTGATGAATAAGGAAAGAAAGACATAGGTTTTCAAGGGTTGACTAGTAAAAGAGGGAATTGATTATTGTCATTGAATCCTCGAACACTATTTATCTTCTAACACCTTGATTTTTGAGCCTTTGCAAACCTAAAATGATTGCCAATGCATCTACCTCAATATTAATGGAAAATTTGAAATGTCATGCAAATTTTCATTCCTCTTTTCCTATGGAATCATAGGTGATCCCACACCTGCAACCCTTAGAAGTTTGGCCTATAATATTATGTAAAAACTCAATTTAAAATACTAATAAAATATTACCATATTAAAACATATTATTTTGATATAAACTGTTTTTTCTAAACTTACTTGATTCTTATATATTCTTCTTCATTATTTTCAATCTCTAAAGTATTTTTTAGTAAAAATTCTTATAAAATACAATGTTAAAATACTAATATATTAAAACATACTATTTTGATATAAATTGTTTTTCCTAAACTTACTTGATTCTTATATATTCTTCTTCATTATTTTCAATCTCTAAAGTCTTTCTTATTTTCACATTTAATTATCTAAAAAACTATAATTGCTAATTGAACCACAAATAAAATAAATTAATTTAGGATTTTGTAAAATAAAATACAATGTTAAAATACAATGTTAAAATACTAATATATTAAAACATACTATTTTGATATAAATTGTTTTTCCTAAACTTACTTGATTCTTATATATTCTTCTTCATTATTTTCAATCTCTAAAGTCTTTCTTATTTTCACATTTAATTATCTAAAAAACTATAATTGCTAATTGAACCACAAATAAAATAAATTAATTTAGGATTTTGTAAAATAAAATACAATGTTAAAATACAATGTTAAAATACTAATATATTAAAACATACTATTTTGATATAAATTGTTTTTCCTAAACTTACTTGATTCTTATATATTCTTCTTCATTATTTTCAATCTCTAAAGTCTTTCTTATTTTCACATTTAATTATCTAAAAAACTATAATTGCTAATTGAACCACAAATAAAATAAATTAATTTAGGATTTTGTAAAATAAAAACGACTAAAACCCACTATTCTTCAAAATTAAATTAATGAAACAACTAAAACAAATGAAAACAACTTTAACAATTCATTAAACCCACTTAAACAAAAACATTCTTTGAAATCTCGTTAAATAAAGGACAAACACACCATATCCATGCTAGAGGAAAACATATACAATATGTACATGATCTCTTTTGATATTATATATTTTCATAATATTGAATGATAGAGGTGAATAATAATCAATGGTTATAATTAGAAGCTTAATTTTATATGTGTGAGATTTGGTTACAAGTTGATGGAAAAAGATTAATGTGGAGCATAGTATGAAATATCATATTTATTTAAAAAATAAATTGTTATTGATATATTGAAAACTTTCAAAGTAAATAGAAAAATGTGTTGGGGTATATTATTAAATTTTTTTATTTTATGATGAACTATTTTTTTATGTTCATATCTTATCATTTGGTAAAAGAATATTTTATTTTATGTAGTTAATGTTTTTATATACCCTGAGTGGGTCTAATGGTTAAGAACATGTGTTTCCTCTTAAGAGGTTACAAGTTCAAATCCAGAGGGGGGTAGGGTATGTATACCTCCGTAGATTTTACCAGTGAAATCGCTGGGTGGAGGGGGTCCCTTGTCCCACAAACAAGGGAGTCTCATACACCAATTTGGTGTAGCTTGGTCGTGACCTTAAAAATAGATTATTATTATTATATAAAACTTTTTCCATATAGGTTAATATTCATTTTTCATAATATGATTAATATATTATAATGTTTTTTTATAGAGGTCAAAATTTTGGTGCACACATACATCAAGGGAGTGTTAGTGACGGGTCCAATAATATTGAATAACATGAAGGTGATTATAATGATTAGATAAGGATGATGAAGATGATGAGAATAAGGATGATGAAGATTGTTTTATTAATGATGAGAAAGATAATGACAAAGATAATGAAGAAGAGAATAACGATGATGATGAATATTGGAAAGTTGTAAAAAAAATATTTCTACTTATGTGGAAAATATAGAAAGATAATGGCAAAAATGATGATGGTAATGAAGATAATGAAGAGGAGAATAATGATTATAATGAACATTGGAAAGATATATATATATATATATATATATATATATATATATATATATATATATATATATATTTCTACTTATATGAAAGATCATAACATTTGCATAATAAAAAACAAGTTAATGATAGGTTTATAATTAATATTAATTTTATGATTTTACCTCATCCCATTTTCAAATAAATTTATAGGGGGTGAATGGAAAAAAATTAAATGCACCAAGTTCGTTTTCTAATCCATTGTAGACCCCTACTTAACCCTTAGATGATTTCCATGTAATTATTTTTTCAATTTTAGATCATATGATTCACATATTAATAATTGAGTTAATGACATGTTTATTTCTAATATGATGTTTTAATTTTTCCCATTGTCATGCGAATTTGTAGGGAATACGAGAAGAAATTTTAAATGCACTATGTTCATTTCCTAGCCTAATACGAACTCTTGATCAATCCTTGAAGGACCTCCATGTAATTTGTTGCTCAATTTTAATTTTATATCATGTTATAAATTCATTATTTCTTTCCTTTTTTTTACCATGAAATACACATTCATTGTTTGTGGAGAATAAAATCTTATGGCCTGGGTTGATAACCAAAACAGAGAAAGTACACCAAGAACAACCTCTAACTAACACAAGAAGCAAAAGATAGTTAAATAACTAACTATCTAAGAGTGGATAGGAGACCAACTTGTAATCTAATTGTCCGATGGAGACGTCTTTCACGGATTCTCCTTTTATTCCTTTCGCTTCAATCACTTTCTTCGCCAACTTGCACTCACAAAGACACAGATTTGCAAAGAGGTAGTTATAATAACTTTAAATACTAACAAACACCAATGGTTAAGATGATAATGTCAAAATCAGTTGAATGCATATTAAAACTATGAAAGTAAATACATTGAAAAAAAATGGATAGGAAAGAGAGTTCTCATTATAATTGAAGTAGCAAATGACAAGTAAAGAGATCACCAGCTGCAGTTGCGACATTGCGCCAGAACCGATGTTCATATTGCTCCATCCGGGCCACTTAAGGAGCCTCACACCTCCTATATCCTCACATTGAGGAAGTCGGAAAAGAGAAGGAGTATCTTTATGATCAGGATAATTGAGCGAGAAGGATGGAAATGAAGGTTTCCAGGCCTTAAGAGGGTAATTATTAAAAACCATAGAAAAGGGCTTGTAGACTTAGAATTTTACCAACATAATGACATAATTTGGAATGATTCCTCTCCTTAACCCCATTGGCATCAATTTATATTCCAAAAATTTAGTTGGAGTTGTTATTCATGGGCTATAGAGGGCCAGGAACTGGAGATTCACAGGGATGATTTTAGGGGCTAAATTTCGCTCATGGGCTAATTTTCCATGGTTTTTCCAAAAATGAGATTCGCTATTTTAAAAATGATTCGCCCAAATTCTATAGGATAAAATTATTTTACCTTAAAAATAGCCAAAACTTTTTAAAAACTATATAAAATACTTACAAATTTGAATATTTTTACAAAAATATCGCCAAACATTTATAGTTGACATATGAAGGATTAGTAAGATTCGCCAAGGTTTCTATATTTTAAAATAAATTTCCATCCTTAAAATCATCCCTGCTGGAGAAACCGATAAACCCTGCCAAAAAATATGCATTTTTATGTATTTTTTTCCAAAATAAATGTATACGTAGATTGCATAAGAGTAGAAAGCATATCATACACTAGGTCTATAACTGAGAGGGAATTTATGACTTTCAAAATAGGTTTTTTAAATTATTTTGAGGAGGGACTAAGGGGGATTTTTGTCCACAATTAGGACATGGATTAAACAATAAGACGAATCACATGCATCCATGATATGAGGTGGAAACAAATTCTATAAAATATTCCCCCTGATGTGTGAGATTAGAAGAGAAATTGATGGCCAAAATACATTATATAATACCAGAGGGGAGTTTGTAGTGGGTCCATGCAAACTGCATTGAACAACAGACTAGAACCAAACTTGTAGAAATAATCAAGTGTGATACTACTCTCTTACCGAGGCAGACATAGTCATAATTATGAGTGACAAAAGCATGGATGCCAAATAAAGTACACTACAGATCCATGAAATATGTATATAAGTAGTGATCATGGCCATGAAAATAAGTACACGATGGATCCATGCCAATGGATATCTTAACCATGAACAAATACAGAGTAGATCTATGTCTCATAATCATAGGAGGATACCTAGAATCAAGAAGATGAACAAACTGATCCTCCACAAGTACCAATGTCATAACAAGGAGTGGTTTTGTTCAATACAACTCGAGAAACAACATAAAAGAGGTGATACTACTATAGACCCGAGGTCTTCAAAACAAGTCACCAATGGTACGAGTATACAACATGTGAATAGATGTGCTAAAGTCGAACATAGTGAGACACCATTTGATTACGGATCATTTATGTATGTCGTTAACAAATGCGATAAAACCAACTGATAATGATAATGGGTGTCAATGCACATAGCACATTCTAGTAAGTGTGAATAAATGAGTTGACATCGAACACTTGTAGAATCAATTGATCATAGGACATTGATCTATTCCCACTGTCAATAGCGAGGGAATCTACCACTGATGATTGCAATCCCCAAGGTACTAAAATAATTCTAGATCCAAATCCCAGAGAAAATGAGATGAAGTCTACGGGAAGAGATTTGTTGGAAGGAGGGACTTAAGGCATCCCCCATAATTCAACACAAGGAACATCAGAATGAAAAATATTTTGAAGGACTATGATGAAATATTGAACAAAAAAACAATCAAGTACATCTCTTTCATGCACTAGATAGAATAGTGCACATAAGAGACCCTCTGAGTAATGAAATATAATGAAAACCATTGATAGAGATGAGGATTTCCACCAATGAGGAAAATGGAACCCAAGGTACTACACAGTTCCCAAAGTGTGAATAAGGTCTTGATTTCAAACACAAGGGAAACCACTGAGCCAATGAGAAATTATGGAATGTCATATGTTGAGAACAACGTGACCTATCAATGATGTAAATAGGCCCACGGTTCTACTCTAGGTCAAAACCTCAAATAAATGTGTCATAGTCGATAAGATCTGACCCACCAACAAGAATTCAATGGGAACCTTTCATATTGTCACATTTATTAGAAAAACATTCTTATTGATTCTGAGAAGTACTTGACAATGGGAAGGATGACATGAAAATTCAAGAGTTTTAAGCAGTGGCTGATGTAGGCTAAAATTTCCCTTGAACAAAAGCATGACATAAAAGTGACTTGGGAAACATAGACTCAAGAATGAACAATGACATAAGTCTGACACAAGAGGCATAAAAAACTCTCCATAGTGACTGGGAGGATAACTAGTTGGAGGAGTGAATACTCAAAGAACATGGTTCAATCTCCTAAGGTCGTACTAAACCTAATCTGTTGAGAGGAAGACTCAAAACTTAGTTCTTTGTTCAAGTGCGACATCACCATTTCCAAACATACTAAGAATTGGAATCTTTCCCATCCTATTTATATATATATATATATATATATATATATATATATATATATATATATATTTGATTTTTTTGTCTTTTTCATGTTATGAAAGCCTAAAATTTAATAAAAGAATACTATAATACAGTGGAGGAAATGAGTTTCACAGAAAAGAAAAACTAGTTCCAAGAACAAGGAACATACCTATGCTTAATGAAAGGAATGTGTGTAGGATATGGACACTTAGGGGAATGTGTCCTCCAAGGATACATGTGTCAAGCAACAATGGAAATTAATGCAAAGGATAACATTGAGAGAATGCATAAGCAACAGGATAAACAAAAACAATTTGAAGCCGACATTAGACTCAAAAGTGCAAGCAGGAAAAATGAAATGAAATTACAATTTAACACAAAACTTTGGGAGCCCCATGAGGTATTATCTAGAATAAGAATGAGAAGTTATGAGTCTTCGACACAATTCATGGAGGGATTAAATAGGGTTCTCGAGATTCTAAAAATACTTCAGCATGGGCACCAAACTGCAAACATGGTTCTAACTAGGACACCCATGAATGGCAGGCTCTACCACATTGCTAGTGGGAAATCCCCCCTTTAACTATATCAGGATTTAAGATGTAGACAGAGCGAATGACCGTCTAAAATTCAATCTATTTTCTACTCTACCCCAAACATACCAAAACAAATGAAAAGAAAGAAACACGAGAGAATATTGGTAACTATACCTTTTATCACACGTCTGGTGATGATCTCCTCAATCTCTGTGGTTCCAACGACTGGACATCTCCTCCCAAGGATGACTTGCATCCAAAACTATGAAAGCAAGGACTACAAGCATGCTATTCTATTCACGCGTTAGGTTTAGATATCAAATGCTAAGTATAAATCAAAGAGAATACAAAAAACATCATCATTTGGGATAGGGAAAAGAGATTCTTTTATTCATCAAACAAAGACTGGAACTTACAATCTGTGTCGGCCACCATTCCGCGAACCACGTTTGAGCTCCTCTTTACAATGCTCCAAGAACAACTTCAATAGGCCTCTTCTCATAATCTTCTTATCTCTTCAAGGAAGGGGAATGGATTGAATGGAAGAAAATGGGTTGAATGAGGGAATGTTGAGGAAGTTACTCACAAAAGCTTGAAAATGCTTGGGCAAGGAGGGGAGTGAAATTGGGTAGAGTTTCACTAATGCTTGGATGTGAAATGAGACCCCAACACCTCCTTTTATATGAAAAATGGATGTTTATTCGGTTGGGTGACGTGATATAGTAGGTGAATTGGTTGGGAAATCTCCAATAGCCCATGAATTTCACCGAATTCCTTACAACTTTTTAATTTTTGCAACTTTTGCAAGCATACGTGGGTTGTTTAGTGGGCATAAAACATATGTATGCGAGTTGCTTAGTATGCAGTAAGCATATGTATGTGGGTTGTAGTGGTGCAGGGCACGTACATGCTCTAAAAAATGTTTTTTAAGAAAAATTCTAAGCAATGATTTGAAAAATGATGCAAGTAAGAGGGCCGAGGCCATGTATGCATAGATAGGGAATTTTAGGGATATAACACACATGATTTACAACACTTACAGACAATAAAGAAGGCTTTGTGTGACAACTCTATGGGGTCAATCCTAAGGAAAAATGAACCAAGAAATAGATAATGCAAAATGAAAGGAGAAAATCTAACATATATGCCAGTTTTGAGATCATTACATGTCAGAATAGATCAACATGCAAAAATTCGAAATAAAAAAGTTTCCAAAGTTTTGTATATGACCAACAACACTAATCTAGAAGTTAATAAATCCAATATAAAAACATTTTCTAATACATTGTGCTATGGAATACATAACTTGAAATGTTAAAAGTATAATATGATACAAATCACCACACAACCTTAAAGCTTATGCATAGTACTTCTTGAGGTAGATCTCATTGCTTCACTCAGGCCAAAGGTTTCTTTTCTAAACAAACTATAAATTCTCTAGTTCAGGAAGAAATAACAATTTGCAATGCATATATTTCGATGATCTACCATCCAAAATCATGGCTTCAAGGATAGCCTCATCTGAAGTAAATTTAACATATAGGAAATCATGTAAATTGGGACTCGATGACTCACAAATACTAGGGCTTGGGGTCTCACAAACTATAAGATCAGACTCAAGAGAAAAATCAAGATCTCTCGGACCAATAAGGGAAACCAAGGGATATCGTCCCCCCATTGGATAAGTCACATGATCAATTGCCAATACCATGTCTCAAGAAGGAAAACATGATTGGAAAGGCTCCTTCCTAGAATCAATTGAACATCAATGATAACACACCACATAATTCACCCATGGCAGGGGAGAGTCTACTCGAAGACTAGGTCTTCTTTTGAAAGCCAACAACTCACTGGTAGCTGACACAAGCATGGGAGAACCCAAAACTTACCAAGCCAAGGAGGATAAAATTATTATGGAGGCTCCATCTATAATACATTAGTAAATTATTTTTAAATTATATTCAACCCTTATTTGGAAGGGTGTAGAAGAAGGAAGAAGAGCATCAACAAGATTAATCCAATGAAAGGAAACCATACTCAAATTTTAAGGGAGCATGATTGAAATATGAGGAAAGTCCCTTTGTCCAGAAGGTACTAAATTGGAAATGACAAAGACATGGTTGAAAGACACATCACTTCCTAAAAGAAAAATGGGATAGGACAAGAATTTCATCAACATAACCACTTTGGCAGACTCATCACTCTCCAAGAGAAGAGTGGGATCGATCGAAGATTGCATCGGTGTGACCTCTTTCTCAACCACTGCTAGAGATATCTATGTTGCAGAGAATTGCATAGCCATTCCAACATGTTTAATCCCTTCCATTTAGTTAGATGGAGGGGGTAAAATCCATAGGTCCTCAAAGTATGTGTTAAAAAATGACACACTTGTGACGCGGGAATCAAAGAGATCGATTGAGTAGAGCACATCGAAACATAGTTAATGTAAGATATTGGCACTGTGAAGTTGAATGTTCCCATCAATGAAGGACACATTCTGACACCTGTATTCTCAGTGGACATTTGAAAGTTATTGACTACGTGACAGTAGATCCCGTGGACACATCTAAATCAGTGCGAGCAAATGAAATTTTATAGATTGTGATGATATTCCCTTCATGAGGGAAACAAAGTACTCAAAAAATTAAGGATACCACCACTGTCATTTCATAGGTCCAACCATTTCCATTTCATGAAGATAGGAAGGATTATCGAAAAATAGGGAGGTGTGTCTTAAATGGTAATCTCCCATGGAACTTACCATGAAGTAAATGTGAGGACCAATGTGAAGAAACCTAGGGAGAGGTCTCAGGAGATATTACATTGAATTTTAATGAGTGGAGGGAAAAAATGAAAACTTGAAATAAAAAATAAATTAAATGAGAAAAATAAAATGAATATGTACAACCTAGGACTTAGGGGATAAAAGGGAAAACAAAAATTAAAAATAAATAAAAGAAATGAATATATAATAATAAAAATAATCTATTTCTAAGGTCAGAGCCAAGCCAAAAACCAAATTGGTGTATGATACCCCCTTGTTTGTGGGACAGGGGATCCCCTAGACCCAATGATTTGACTAGTAATGTATACAGAGGTATACATACCCTAAGCTATATATATATATATGAAAAGTCAAATTGTTTCTAGTTTTACTAAGATATGAGAAAAATAAGGATGTACATATTAAACATTAGGTTTTATGTAAAACACCATGTGTAACAAATATTTTATCTATGTAAAAACAAATTTGACCCATGTAAAAACATTTTCAAAGTGCACTTGCTTTTCCCCCATGTAAAAAGTAAATATCAAGAGTAACTATGGCAAATAAAAAAACCATGGGTAATAAAAAAAAATGGGAAATTACCATGTGCAATAAAACCATGTGGTTTTGAAAAACCAATGGTAAAATGGAAATAAGTAATTACAAAAATAATAAATGAATATAAAAAATAAAATAAAAATAAATAAACAAAATTAAAAATAAAAATGCACAAAATATTTACAAAAATAAAAGTAAAAATAAAGAAACAAATTAGGAAATAGGCCAAGTTACACATGAGTCATGGTTCCATGCCCCTCATGGTTCTGCACTGGTTAGGGTTCTACACCTGGTAGGTTTGAAGTAACCAAGAGTCAAGGCAAGTAGCTAGGTTGTATGGTGATCAAGAATACTCAGATTCAGATGCAATGAATAGAAAAATACCAAGGGGAAGAAGACGCCACGTCATGTGACTAATCAATGTCACAAGATGTCACAAGTAGAGATGAATGGTAAAAGGAGATCGATGCCAACCAAGCATAAGAGACATTTCAATATAGTCAAGATGAACATCTCACAGGGAAGACCTGCTAATATGACAAAGGTAGGGAATACAATGATATCAAGGAATAGGTTCTTACAATGCATTATATTGATTACGACAAATATCGAGCTAACATTGGGAGATGACACAACAAGGAACTACATCCATGAATCTCAATGGGATTTTGGCCTGGGTTTTTGAAGAGAGGAGAGGTCGAAATAAGAACCCAATAGAGATTAATATGAAGAGGCTTAGGGACAGGCCTGCAAGAAAGGTGGATCTGATATCCTTGGGAGATTTGGACCTCAGGGAAACTATAAGTCAAGGTAATTCACTTCCCGATAAGGGGAATCCTAGTAAGGATCAAGGTCAAGGTTCTGGATAAGGATCAATGGATTTCCCCACATACATATCAAGGATGGAGTGGTCACATAAATGAAGTGGCCCTGTGAACCTGCTCCTGCAACCAAAAAAAAGAAGAGATCAATTATGTGATTAAAATGAGACTATAAACATTATATTCCCTATCTTCAAGAAAACTTATAAAAGATAATCATGGGTGATTGTAGACGAGTGACTTGAAAATTGCATGTACCAAGTCTCAAACCCAAGGGAAAGATTTGTGATATTGCAATTCAATTCAAGTGTTCGAAACATAAGAGTATGATAAACATGTGAAAGAATAAATATGAATACAATAAGCACAACATGTAAGAAAGATGATGCATAATTTAAGTTATTCATTCAAAAAATGTTCCAAGAACAAACCCATCCAAGAAAATCACCAATCAAGATCAAATCCTCCAAATCCCTCAAGGTATACAAAGAATAAACATTAAGCTCAAATGATATAAGATAGGCATTAGGATTGAAATTTTAGTAAGGGCCCCCTTTCCTTTCTCTTGTAAAAGAAAAAGTAAAGGGGGGATGCGTTGTTGTGGCCTCAACAAGTGGACTATTTTCTAAACAATTATAATTTACTATGCTTTATATTCTTGTTTTATATATATATATATATATATATATATATATATATATA
>ML783576.1:345638-370027 GCA_009831015.1 Picea engelmannii | reverse complement strand
ATGATTTATAAAAAATTAAAATCAATCATGGTTAAGTAAGTCAATTAAAATTATTTAAAGTAAAGCCTTGGTCAATTATGTAAATTACAATTGTTTGTAATTAATTGTAATTTTTGTTGGAATGAGTGTAAACCTAACTTGAATAAATTAGAATGTGGATTGACTAAGCACACTTGAGGGTTTTCAACTACTATTATAAAACTAATTGGTTGATTACATCAACCAACAATCAACTAGACCGAGAACTGATTGCATGGGATTAATGGTTCTAACTAGGTTGACTAACCAACCAGGCGTGGAACAAGGCATAAAACATGAGTTGTCTGATTATCTAGAGATAACTTGGGTGATCAAATTTGACTTTATAAACCTTATTTTATGGGAAAATGGTGATGTTCTCAAGTATAAATAGATTATCAATTAGATCGAGTAATTCAATGTATGTTATTGATAAAATATATGCATATGTTGATTGATAAAGACTTACTTTGTGTTGTAATGTTGTAGTGGCATTGCTAAATATCATAAACTTCACTTGGAATATATTTTATTCTTTTGTAATGCACCTATAATTTATAATATGGTATCATATCTTAGAGTTTTCAGATCCTAGATTAGGTCTAGTCACTACAAATCATGTTGAAGGTTGTCACATCATAAGAAGATGTGGAAGGTATTTTATCTCTTGGATGTCAAAAATTTGGATAGGATTAGCTTGTGGTTTGGACTTGTAGGTTTTTTGGATCAAGGTGTTACATGAGAAATATGGGTTCAGAGTAGGATTCCATGGTGCTTAATGGGAACAATTATGGCATGTGGGATCAAGACATGGATACTTTGGTAAATAGCAAGTCACTATGGTGGTTTACCAAAATTGTTGTTCTTAAGCCCAAATATGAACACAAAACTTTCATGGCTGATGAAAAGAAGGATGGAGTTGTAGGACTAATGATGACCTACATTTCAAGGGAGACCCATTTACATATCAGTGGGATCGACTACCTGAAAAATGTTGGAGGAAATTAAAGAATTTGTTGGATAGGGTCGATGAAAGTCAAGTTATGCAAAATTATAAAGAGTTGATCTCTCTTGCCCCTCTCTCTTTTGACACAATTGAGGATTATCTAGCTTATGTAAAGAACACACAGTTAAATTAAGGTGAATGCAGGAAAGGCATCCTAAAGAAGGAAAAACAATTACTTGAATTGATCTCAATGATATAAAAACACCATACGATAATATCAATTCCACACTTTAGAAAAAAATGGGATTCAATAAAATAATATGGTAAGGATTAAGCCTTTGAATCATTTTTTTATTTGTTGATTAGGGGAAAAGAGAAATTACTTGATGAAGAAATATTATAAATAAGAAACAAATTCATTTCACTAAAAGAAAGGGAAGACAAAACTATAGAGAAAGAGGTTGGGATGAAAATAAAGAAATAATCCATGGAGGATAATGTGAAAAATATCATGAATATCAAGTCAAATGATGAAGACATGGTGGTAAAAGTTAGTAGTAGACTAGGAAGGTAAAGATCAAGAATACTTGCCATTATTTTGGGAAACCAGGGAACTTTGATAAGGTTTGTTGGAATAAGATCGATGACCTCGAGAAGAAGGTTAAACAACTTGAAGGTGAAAAAAATGACATACTCAAGAAAATTAAGGTCACGGTCCTCACACCACCTCTATTTTATCTTCTCAAGAGTTACATACTCACACTTATAAGAAGGAATAAATTGTAGACTTTGGTTGTTCACATTTATGGCCAAGGACACTTCTCTTTTTTCTTCCTTGAATGAAGCCCACAACGATAACATATTTGTTATATATTATTATGCACTAACTATTTATGGCATTGATCATAAGAATGACATGATTAATGATGTTTATAATTTACCACATCTTAGTGTAAATATGTTGTTTGTTCTAGAACTCACTCAAATTGGTAAGAAATATGAGTTTTACATGACATGTTTGTTGTGAAAGATATTAATGATCATTTGATGTTAACTTTGAGGGTATTCTTTACCCCAAGGATAGGTTTTATGACTTTAAGTGGTCAAAGGATTAAAGAAGACCATTTTCTTCTATCGTCGAAATTGATGTTAGAAGAATAAGTTTTCATAAGATAATAGTGCAATTGAGTTTTTGAAGTGTGCAATTGATGGTTGAGGAACATGGTCCATGGCCTACATGGAGTGACTACTCATTTATACATCTATGAGCATTTTTATCTTGGAAAGAATCAATGAGAAAAGTTTGAGAAAGGTAGGTCATGGACAACAAAGTCACAATTGAATATTTTGCACAATCAAAGATTATGCACAATGTGTTAATTATTTAGGTTGGTTGTCATTGATTTCAACCCTTGAAGAAAGTCTAGTAGCAAATTTCGGTAGCACAAAGGTTTGGGTAATGGACCCAAGTTTGTTTTTATGTATAATGGTATGTGTTTTAATATATTTGAAGTTAATACTATTCTATATGGATAGTACATGTCATGCCATTTCCTGTGGTATGTAGAACATCACATAACTCCTCACGGTTAGAGAGTTATGGCCATGTGAAGTTGGACAACCCTCACGAGTCATCTAGAAGCCCCAAAAGGTCAAAGTAGTCAAAGTGGTTGCAAAGAAGAAATTATTTAAATAATACTATTCTAAATGGATAGTACATGTCATGCCATTTTCAGTGGTATCTAGAAAGTCACATAACTCCTCACAGTTAGAGAGTTATGGCCATGTCAAATTGGAGAACCCTCATGTAATCTAGAAGCCCCAAAAGGTGAAAGTAGTCAAAGTGGTTGCAAAGAAGAAATTATTTAAATAATAAAGTGAAGTGATGAGTGTACCATTAAGTCAAAGTGAATACAAAAGAAATTATTTAAATAATAAAGTTAATGGAGAAATTACTAAGTGGACAATTGGTTAGAAGTGGGTTAGCCCTAAAATAAGGAAAGTGGTTTAAGATGGTTAGAAGGTAACCCCTTGAGGAAGCTACATACAAGTATAAATAAGAGGCAAGGGTCTCTCATTTTAATTACACTTGAGCATATTGAATATCTATAAGTGACTGAGGTAACCAAAGGATATCTAAGGCGAATTTCAAAGGGAAGGTGAAGTAAAGAAGACTGAAATTCAAGGGAGGATAAATTCTTTTGATGATGATTTCTAAGGTATGTTATTTATAGGTCATCTCACCATTTTCGCAATAACGTGTTTTCTAGAATGATGTAGACCACGAAATATGGAGGCTGTTGAGGAAACATATCCAAGTAGATGTGATACAAAGTTACTCTAGAGAAATTACTTCATATTGAGTCTGTATCCCTTTGTCCCTCAAGTCTGAACATAGTGTTCAACCCCCAAGCTCTTTCCCTATTGCTAAGAGAACCTCATTGTCTCTTTTCTATGATCTTGCCTTTGGTGGAGGATTGAAGTGGTGGAGGCCTAGTTGGAAGGAACTTGGTTTCTTGGTTTCAAACCGTGCCGACACAGAAGTCTGTAATGTTGTCACTTATGGTGATCATTTATTAATAGAAATACTCATTTCCCGTCTTATTGGTATCGTGAAAATATATGATTATTATCCATGGGCATGCTTGTAATGTTTATTAATGGATTATGCTATATAATGTGCTAACCCCTTTATATTACCACTATATACTTTCTCTGCTTGTTTGTTGAGAACTTGTTGCAGGTATAAAGCTTTGGGTCGAAGTGCTCAATGGTGGAACATCATCGAATGTTGGATCGAGGTAGGCTTCTCTCCTATCTTACACATTAATTTATATAGTATACGTTGGAATTGAGTTGATTTCTGCAATCATACCTATCTGTTGTGGTTTACCCTTGCCATAGAGAGGTTTTCCCTCGTAACAGAATTGGCGACTCCACTGGGGAGAGATCTTCCTTCTAAGGGTTGAAGTATTTTTTCTTCTTTCATTTCTCTTTTTCCTTTGTGTTTCTTGTCATATCACTGCTTGATAGATTCTGTTCACCCTGGTTCTGATTTTTCAGCCTTTTGCCCTTGCCTGGCCTTGTTTTAAAGCCTGCACACGCCTTTTGCCTTAACAGTCGCATATGCACACGTGTTGTCTCACTGCAAGATACATATATACACACTTGTCTACTGAATAGTCGCGTATACCACTTTCCCTTGCTTGTTTGCTTGGTTTAGTGATTGCTGGGTAGGATTTGATGATTGTTGAGCCTTCTTAGGTCTCTGTAGAGCTTGTTGAGATTCTCTGGGTTGACAGGAAACCTATTTGGAGTTGAATTTTTGGGCATAGTCTTTCTCTTTGTTTTTCATTTTTTGATTTTTTCTTGTACTCTGGGATACTTGCTTGGTTGCTTGGTATTATGCTTGAGTTATTTATTTTATACACAGTAGAATTTTATATATCAGGTTGCTTATCAGTCCATACATTTTCTTTTTTATTATATTGAAAATACAAAAAAAATAGGCATTTTACATTGCTTGGCATTTTTGTCTTTTGAATCTTTATCATTAGCTTAGTGCATTTAGTGAAAGATTGCATTTTACTTCTGAATTGCAGAGTTGAAATTGAAAATTGCACTGTTTTTATACGCATATCATTCATTGAAAAAGTTAAAGATAGACTTTGCATTATATTTATATTTATTTTCTTACAGAGTTATAATATCATGAGTTTCACTTCCATACCTTTTTGAGTAATCACGACCAATTAAATTTATGATTTAAATTAAAATTGATTAGTCACAATTTTATTTTTTAGGGTGCACAAACTAGTCTAGGATTTAGTGCCTTGGAATAGGATTTTGTGAGTAAACTTCTCCAAGGCAATTAAATCAACATATGTGTCTGAGACAAGGAGTTGAGAAGCCCATTGTATAATTGGTAAGATCAAGAGGATCCGCTCACATCGGAGTTAATCACGAGGTCGCGCGAGGTTAGTTGAAGGGGTAACCCCTAGATACTCGCCTAGTGTCAGAGATATTTCTGTGGATTTATTCGTATTTGGGGATCTTGGTAGTGCCCATACCTCCATGAGAGGTGGTACTAGTTTCAAGGTTTCAGGCTTTTCTGCCTTGCCCATATGGTGCTCTGGACTTACGACTGATCGATTGTGCATCGGTTATACAGTGGTTTATTAGTTGCTTGATTTAGGTATCTCATAGGTTACTTGGAGGGGTTATTCTACTTGTACCCTTAGGGGTCGGACAACACACAGCCTTTATGGAGGATTACCTCTCCAGGGGGATCTAACCAACTGGTTGTTAGGACCACGAGGACCCCTATAACTGATTATGTTATCTCCAAACTTTAGCGGGAGTCTCAAGTCCCTTTTGGACAAGGCATACGTTCTTTCGCAAGGGAGGCCACTCAACCACTTTAGCCCGTTTGCATGCATATTGGACATTTGACTTTTTGGTATGCTCTTTGACTACTAGTTGGCCTTAGGCATCTATTTTGGGTTTCATCATCATGGAAAATGGAGTTTATTTCTCTCCCTCATTCACTGCTACCCACCCCATAATGCCTTCTCATTTCATGGGGACAAACCCTTCCTCTTTTTACAATGGTATGTAGAACTACAATGCTCAGTCCGCACCTTGGGTCTCTAGTCATTTTTCTGTTGATATGCCTTCCCTCGTGCAATCCTTTCCCTGGCCCATGTATATGAATCCTAGCATTGGATCTGGGGGCACCATGTCTCTGATGCCTACTTCTTCGTTTGATATGAGTTGTGTCCCCATGGAAGGTTGGAACCTTCTCCCTTATGGATCCAATACTAGGTATGCTCTTTTAGGATCTAGTGTTCAGATGGATTCTTATTCCACTTATTAGACCCCACCCATGTACCTTTCATTTTCCATGTCGACTCCTTTGAACACTTTTTCCATGATAGGTCATCAAGTACCCCCAAGTATTTCACATGGGGAGAATCAATTTTACGGTTCGGGCTACCCTCTTTATGGGACCCCTTCACAAGGGGGAAACATATATCCTCACTCAAATAATTATTATCCTACCTTGATCTCTTCACAGACCCCAGTGACGATGCTCATCCAAACCTCTTCGGTGTATTTTGGCATAAACCACCATTTTTCTGGGTAGGGATAGGGGTTACACCAAGATCCTTTTTGTCCTGCAATGTTTCAGAACCAATCTTTCCTTGGACCTTGGAATCAAATGCCGCAATATATCACTATCCCAGTCACTGTCAGTCACACTAGTGCTCCATCACCAACCTCTTCCAGTCATGTCGAAGATGGGTCGACATTTTCTACAAATTATGTCGACAACTCGCACGCAACCTCTGCCAATTATGTTGGGGGCACCATCCTTTTCACTCCGAATAATAGCCGCGTCACGTCTCCAACCTCTATTCATCATATAGGAGAAGACTCTCTTACCCCTGCCAGTCATGTCTAGAGTGTATCACTAGCCATTGTGGATGACCCTGGGAGCATCGAGAAGCCTAGACATCTCAGATATAAGCCTAAATTCCTTTGCAGAACTTGTGAAGGAAGCCACCTTACTCGCTTATGTCTGGATACTTTCGAGATACGAGAAGCGTGGGGCTCACCCAAGAGACCTTCGGATTCTGAGGCATCCCTGGTTTCTCCTGACCCATCTCTCCTTTGATCATCTTGGTGGTTTCACCACCGCGACCCCCTCCCGACCTCACCCCCTTTATCGAGGGTGAGGCATCTCTTGTCCCCGTTACTATGCATATTCTTCACCCTATGATTGAAGAAGTGACCACACCAATGCAATCTCTGGTCAATCTTACTCTACCTAAAGAGAGTGATGTGCCTTTCATTCATGTCATCAACATTCCAGGCCCTTCCCCTTCTGAGCAACATAGATTTATTCTTCCCACGAGTGCTCTTCCTCCAAGTCCTGACGAGGTTCCCTTTGATTGGGACAACCTGATGGGGTATCCCATACCCACACCTATGTATTTTCCAGTAAGAGACATTATTATAACCATCACAGAGACTGTATACTTCGTTAGCACTTTCTCGTCCTCGAGTTGGAGAGCTTTGGGTTTTCCCAAACTTTTGTCAGCTATCCGTAAGATACTAACTTTCTGCAGAAGACCAGGATGGGAGCCTTGGACTCCCCCTCTACATGTTGATTAGAACAACAAAAACAACTTGTAGTTAAGATCTTTTCTGACTCGTCTAAAAAACCAAAAATATTTCCAAGTGATTTGTCCCTTTCACACTCATTAAATTGGATTTGAAAGGTCATGAGTCTCAGTCAAGCTCTTTTCTGACTCGTTACAAAAAATTATAAAATATCGTCGAACGAACTTGTCTTTTCACACTCGTAAATTGGATTTGAAAAGATGTCTATTTGGCACAAGTTTACCCCTTTTTCACACCAAATAGACTAAAAGACATAAAAAATGACATTTTTTGGCGTTAAGTTGTGATTGCATCTCGTTCCCTTGCTTGCAGTATTGAGCCTTTAGCCGGTTCTCGCTTTGCGTTATAAACCATTGCCTAAGCAATTTTTGCATCCTCAACCAAGAAGATCCTTGTTTATATCCTTCTCAATTTGACACCCTATACCCTAGAGGAAACATCACCACGAGTGTCCATATACCGCATGCATTTCCTTGCATTGAGCATAGGTACGTTCCACTACTGGAACTAGTTTTTCTTACTTGCGACACTCGTTTCCTCCTCTGTATCACAACATTCATTTTTTATGAAAAAATAAAAAACGATGAGCGGGAAGGGAGTACTATATTATATTTGGCAACATTCGTGTTGCCTTTGAACAAAGCACAAAGTTATTGAGTCCTTGCGTCATCATAATCTTGGGTTTAGCATGGTCTTAGGAAGCTGATCTCGTTACAAAGTTTTCTCTACCGATTGGTTACTCTTCCAGTCCCCATAGAGAAGATTATTGATGCCTACCGCATCTGATAGTTATATCATTTAATCTATGATGTCGGAGTCTACCATATGTCTCATGCTCTTGTTCAAAGGAAGTCTATCAACTTGTGTTGGCCACTTCTTAGAACTATTGACTTTTCATGTTGGCCATACCCTCAATTTGTCTCAGAATCACATGATACTATGGTCTTATCATGCACCCTGGCCCTACTTTCATCATTGGTAGGTCACCTTGAACCCAAAAATCGACATTTCATCATTGGTGATTGACTGGGTGGTTTCCCTTACGTTTGATGAAAATACATCTATTCACACTTTGGTATCCATGCAGTGTCTTGGATGCCATTAGCCATATTGGTGGTTTCCTCTCCTTTGTCAGTAGTTTCATCATTGGCTGCTATTCAGAGGGTATTTTTCATGTACCTCTTGCATTTGGTACATGTGAAAGATGCACAGGGTCGTTGGTTCTTGAACATGTTCTTCATACGATATCCACCAAATTATGAAGCTCTTGCTTTGTTCCCCGTGTTGACTGATGAGAGATTCCTTAATGCTCTCCTTTCAGTGAGTCTCTTTCCATCAACTTCAACTCATTTATTCTGGATATGGGACCTAGAGTTTTATGAGTACCTTGAGGCTTGAAGTCATTAGTGGCAGCCTCTCTCACCATTGAAAGATGGGATTACATCAATGTATCCTAATTAATGGATTCCTCAAGTGTTCGACACTGACTCCTTTATTCACACTTGTAGGAATGTACTCAGTGCCTTGATACCTACTTTCATTATCGGTAGATTATCTCATGTTTGTTAACGATATACCTCAATCACCAGTAATCAAATGATGCCTCATTTTGTTTGACCTAAACTCCTTTATTCACATTATGTAGACTTGCACCCTTGGCAGATAGTGTAGAAGACTTGAAGACATCACTATGTGGCCGCAGATTTCCTGAGTTGTTGCTTCCTTTTCATTGGACCAGTACCTATATGACTTCAGTGATCATGGGATATCATATTGTACTCCATGGTATACATATATCTTTAGATTGGTTTTGAGACTGGTTTCACTGGGCCTTGTTCATGACTATGACATATTTTGGCATGTAATTGCATTTGTATTTGCCTGTTCATGGCCATGAACACTTATTCGGTATATTTTTCACATGGATATGTAGTGTATTATTGGAAACCATGTATGCAAAGTCAGTACAAAATGTATGGGCAATTGAGTTCATCCTGTTGGTTCTCTACCACTCCACTCCTGGGCTATTTATAATGTATTTCGACCATCGCAGATACTTCTCTGACCTCACACATTTGGGGGCATCTGTTATAGAAAGATTTTCCTCACCATTTCTATCTTGCACAGAGGGCCTTTGTCCATTACCCTATGTAGACTTGTCATCCCTTTTTTGATGAATCCAGAGATAAAAATACATATTTTTCCACATATATGCACCCTATCTACTATACAACATGCGTATACGTAGGCTAATCCACTACAACCCGCATACATCGGGATTTCTGCCAAAAAATACAAAAATGAAGTCGGGTTTCCATGTCACGACATGAGATCTATGATGCTTGGCCTTCCATATACTATAAACGTTTCAAATCAACCCTTCAGTTGCATTTTTCAAGGCTATAAAATAATAATTCTAAGCTATGGAAAAGAGGAGAAATCATTCAAATTTAAGAGTAAAGTTACTTTGGAGAAATTACTTCATATTGAGTCTGCATCCCTTTGTCCCTCAAGTTTGAACACAGTGTTCAACCCCCAATCTCTTTCCCTATTGCTAAGAGAACCTCATTGTCTCTTTTCTATGAACTTGCCATTGGTGGAGGATTGAAGTGGTGGAGGCCCAATTGGAAGGAAATAGGTTTCTTGGTTTCGAACCGTGCCGACACAGAAGTCTGTAATGTTGTCACTTCTACTGATAATTTATTAATAGAAATACTCCTTTCCCATCCTATTGGTATCATGCAAATATATGATTATTATCCATGGGCATGCTTGTAATGTTTATTAATGGATTATGCTATCTAATGTGCTAACCCCTTTATATTACCACTATATACTTGCTCTGCGTTTTTGTTGATAACTTGTTGTAGGTATAAATCTTTGGGTCGAAGTGATCAATGGTGGAACATCATTGAACGTTGGATCGAGGTAGGCTTCTCTCCTATCTTACACATTAGTTTATATAGAATACGTTGGAATTGAGTTGATTTCTGCAATCATACCTGTATGTTGTGGTTTACCCTGGCCATAGAGAGTTTTTCCCTTGTAACAGCCAAGTCTATTACAGAGTTACAAATCAGATTTGGATGATGAAATTGATGAGGGATTTTGGTTGAGGTACATGTTGGGTACATGGTTGAGACAAGTAGTTGATGAGTTGGAACATACATGAGGTGTATAGTTGATGATGTTGGTACATCTTGATGAGTTATAGTTTATGTGTATTTGATGCATGCTTGGTATATATTTGGTGCATGGTTGATGCACTCATTGATGGTACAGGTTGAGGTATAGGTTGGTGCATGGTTGATGCACTTGTTTATCGTACGGGTTGATTAAAGGTTGTTTGGTACAAGTTTTTATAGGTTGTTTGGTGCAGGTTGATTGGTACATGTTTATAATAGTATATCTCACAATGATAGTGTGACAGTGGTTCCATCATTATACTTATATTTTATGGTAGTTGGACAGGGAAAGGACAAGTGGTTGTAGCCACCTTCTATTTGTAGCCAGAGAACATAGAGGGTTATAGCCTCCTTTTGGTTGTAGCCAGAGAATTGGGGAGTTGGATATTCCCTCAGGTTGTAGCCTGAGAAAATAGGGGGTTGGAGCCTCCTTCCAGTTGCAGCTGGAAAACAAAGGAAGTTGGTGTTTCCAATGAATGTAATTCTTAAAGACATATAAGAAAAATCATTATGTGGTTTTCTCCCACTTTGGGTTTCCACATAAAAACACTGGTGTACTGTGTATGCGTATGATTTCTCATTTGTTCATTTTTTATTTACTCTGCAACTATTGGATGATAATGATACATTGTTATAACACTTGCATTTTATGGTTAAAAAGGATTAAATTCCTCAATTACTAATTCACCCCCCCCTCTCAGTAATCCAACAATTGGAATTAGAGCAGGTTCCTTCAGGAAATAGTTTAACCACTGGAAGGAGATCATGGATTATTTTGAGAATGGAGCACCACTGTTTAATGGTCAGAATGGTTTAAAGTATGAGATATGGAGTGGAAGGACGAAATTAGTTTTATAGGAACATGGGTATTATATTTGGCTATTAGTTGTTACAGGATATGATAGTTCAAAAAAGGAAAATACTACAACCAAGAAGGAATTGAAGAGGAATAACAAAATAGCAATGGATTTCATCTGGGAAGGATTACCTAATCCGGTAAGAGAAAAGGTTGGTAAATTTTCATTAGCCAAAGAACTTTGGGATAAATTACATGATATATATTCTTCACCCATCACAGATTCAAAAAATTCGAAAGACGATGCAGGTATAGATCAAGAAGAAATATGTTCACCATGTCAAATAGATTCAGAAGCTGAAGAATACATAATCAACAAAGGTATGTTGTTTTTCTTTAATTTTGAAAAACAAGAACATCTTGAAACATAATGCCATGAAGGAAATGAGACAGAAAAACTAATTGAAAAAGAAGACACTTATGAAGAAGAATTGATCATTTCTTTAGATGAACTAAGAAAAGAAAGAGAAGAAAACAAGTCACTCAATAAAGAATTGATGAAACAAAAGGAAAGCGCTCACATTTTTTAAGAATCCCAATAGGTCATCAAGAACTTAAGAACTTAGCTAGAAGAATATATAAAGATCAAAAGCAGTATATGGAAGCCAACGTACCAGCATAGAAGGAAGAAGCAGAAATGAGAGAAACGATATTGACATATCATCTTAAGGAAAGAACTAACGATCTAAACTAGTTTGAGGCAAAGTTTGGTCAAGAAGAGAACGGACCTGATGAAGAAATAATCACATTAAAAATCCATCTTGAATAAGTGAAAAGAACAGAAGAAGTCATGAAGTCTCAGATAATGAAGAAAGAACAAGAGGTTGAGAATCTTGAATAAGAATTTGTCATATTGAGAAGTAAAATCGTCAAGCTCAATAAGAACGTTGAAGAGACAGAAACATCCACATCAGTTATAGAGAATGAAGAGAAGCACTCTAGTTTGCTTGAAAAGAAGAATGAAGAAAATAGAAAGATTTATGCAGAAGTACTCAAAGGAAGGAATCATGGTCAACCATAATCTAAGAAAACTATTAAAGATACATCTTCAAGAAGACCATCCATGTTGAAGCCACAAAGAAGCTTCAATCATGATCATGATCAACTAAGGAATAAATTCATAAGGACTACACCACAAACAAGATCATTCACTCCCAGGTATGAAAAATTATTTTATGGTCATTGTTTTTATTGTACTAATTTTGGACAGAAGGTTGCAGATTGCAGGGATTATAAAAATGTTCAAACAAGAAATGCCTATGTGGCTCCACGTAACATTGAATGTTACAAATGTCATAACTATGGACACATATCTAGTGATTGTAGAATCATGATCGATACTTCCATTAAAGAGAATACTGATATCATATATAATAAAGTATGGATAAGAAAACATGAAGAACATGTGAACAAAGACCATGGCCTATAGATCGGAAGATTGGAAATAAAACGAGACGAAGAAAATTCTACTGAGAAAAAGAAAGATGTCATATACATAAATGTTTGGAAAATAACTGAAAGAAAAAAAAGGACAGGTAAATAAGGAACAGGTTCAAGAGATTGTACTTTCAGGAATTGTAGTGAAAGATGAATCCACAGACAGAAAGAAATAAGTCAGAACTTAGAGAGATGGATGAATTTACCAATGAAGATGATGATGAATACACATCAGAGCAGGAATTGTTCTGAGCCATATGGATTAGAGACTCCCATGTAACATGAATATTATATAGGGGGAGTCTATGCGATAGTTGTGACAGACCAAACAACCATCATTCAAGAATCTTTCAGAGTTTGAGTAGATAGATCCAGAGAAATTAGTTAGAAGAAGTACAGTTTGATAGTTGTAGTAGTGAAGACTTCATGATAGTATAGTAATAAATGGGTCAACATTATGGATAGTTGTACAGTAGAGTCTTGGACAATATGGATAAATATGGATTTGTAAGAACACTTAGAAGGTTTGGACATATATATGATAGTGGACAAGAGCATGGATTCGTATATTGGTTCAGAGAGTGGTTTAGAGACAAAGGAACATTATGGATGTTAATTACACAAGAAATGGCTCCAAAAATGCTAATAGATTCCAAATTGTCAATATTTTTTGGACACATGCAGTGCATACAACAATTCACATTAAAAACATAGTAATTCTCAGAAACAAAAATGAAAAAACTCCCTACGAGCTATGGAAAAGAAGACCCACAAATGTGAAACACTTCAGAATATTTGGAATCAAATGCTACATCAAAAGAGAAGATGGCAGAATGGGAAAGTTTGACTCTCATGTGGAAAAATGAGTACTTGTTGGTTACTCAAGTATAAGGAAAACATACAAGTGTTACAATCTAAGATTGAACAAAGTTGTGGAAAACATCAATGTAACAATTGATGAAATAGGTGGATGAGAATCAAAGGAAGAAGAAAATGAATCAGTGGAAAAACTTTACGAAGAAGAAGTAATAGATGAAGAAGAAGTAGAAGAGGAATATGAAGGAGATCAGACAGAAGTAGAAGAGCAAGTTCAACAAGTGCCTTCAAAGACACCTAACAAACGAGTACAAAATAATCATCCTTCATATCAGATTATCGGAAACAAGGATGCATGAGTTGAGACTAGAAGAAGAATCTATTCAGCAGAACAAATGCACCTAGCACTCTTATCTATGATTGAACCAAACAATTTTGAAGAGGCCAGCAAGGATGAATTATAGAATAAGGCCATGGATGAAGAATTGGATCAAATAGAGAAGAATGACACTTGGGAATTGGTTCCAAGACCAAAGAATAATAATGTGATTGACACAAAGTGGGTTTTCATAAATAAATTGAATGAAGATGGACACGTTACAAGGAACAAAGCTAGATTGGTATGTAAAGGATACACACAGGTTGAAGGAATTGAATTTGAAGAGAAATTTTTTGTAGTTGCTAGAATGGAAGCAATCTGATTGCTTTTAGCTTATGCATGCTCCAAGAATATTAAAGTGTATCATATGGACGTGAAGTCAACTTTTATGAATGGGGAACTTGAAGAAGAAGTCTACATCAAACAACCAGAAGGATTTCAGTTGTCAGAGAATGCATATTACGTGTGAAAATTGAATAAGGCATTGTATGGTCTAGAACAGGCTCCTAGAGGATGGTACTCTAGACTGGATAAATATCTACAATAGGTAGGGTTCAGAAAAAAAAAGTGCAAACAAGAACCTCTACATCAAGGTAACTCAAGATAATATTTTATTAATTAAAGTTTATGTTTATGATATTATTTTTGGAAGTGATAATGATAGGTTAAGAATTTTTTTTGCAAAGGATATGAAGAATGAATTTGAAATGTCATTACTTGGAGAACTATCCTTGTTTCTAGGTCTTCATATACGTCAAAGAAACCAAGGAATTTTTATTTCTCAAACTAAGTTTATCAGATAAATGCTAAAGAGGTTCGGAATGGAAGATTGAAAACCAGTTACCACCCATATGCAAACCAGTTGCAAGTTGAGAAACGATGATGATTCAAAGTCTATAGACCAGAGAAAATACAAGTCAATGATTGGTAGCTTACTATATGTGAAAACATCCAGAGCAGATGTAATGCAAGTAGTTGGATAGGTGGCACGATTTCAAGCAGCACCAAAGGAATCCCATGTATTAATAGTGAAGAGGATTTCCAGATATCTCAAAGGAACATAAGAGTTTGGATTATGGTATCCAAAAGGAAAGGATCTATCACTTATTGCCTACATAGATGCAGATTGGGCATTGATGACCGACGAAGCACCAATGGAGCATTGTTCTACTTGTGTGAGTGTTTAGTATCTTGGCTAAGAAAGAAAAAATCATCGACATATTTATATACAACCGAAGAAGAGTATATTGCAGCAACATGATGTTGTACTCAGGTTCTATGGATGAAACAAACTCTGACAGATATACAAGTTGAGTATGAAGATCCCATTCCAATTTATTGTGATAATACACCCGTCATCAGTATCTCAAAGAACCCGATGATGCACTCCAAGATGAAGCACATTCCAATAATGTATCACTTTCTAGGAGAACATGTTGCAGAGAAGAACATTAGAGTTGAATATGTGGGCACAAAAGAACAAGTGGCAAACATATTTACAAAACCGCTTCCAAGGGAATCCTTTGAGTATCTTCTCGAGAGACTCAGAGTAATTTCTACTCCAAAATGAATGTTTTTGAATGATTATCTTATATATCTTATATTTACATGAGGAAGCACCATAAAGAGGACAATTCAGGTTGGGAGATTAGTTTTAGGAAGATTTCAGTCAGGGGGAGCGTGATCCAGGTGGATATCGGTGGCCACCCACCTTTGTCGACTGGCTCAAAACAGTTTTCTGCCAATTTTGGCAATTTACTATTTTTAGCAAGTTTTAACTTCTGGGGCCATTTTGAGGGCCTAAATGAAGGGTTTTAAAGATCAAGGTTCTCAATGATAGTCGAAGGCATAATTAAGCCCCAAAAATGAATCTCCTCGATGATACCTTTCCAACGAGCTATCATACGCCTAAAACGGAGATCGTATGCAAAAGTTACGACCTCAGGAAGTTGATGTACTAACTTACCCAAACGGGGCCCACATGACTTTTGGCGCTTCATCTCCCAGGGTTAGGTTTTTGGATGTCTAAGAATTTTGACATTCCTATTTATTGTAAAAAGGCCTTCAAAGCCTCATTGTAACCATCTTCTTGCGAATGCCAGTAGCCATCACATCTCTTCTCAGAGATAAGCTGCCACCATTCTAGTGAGTCTTTCACTCTATATTTTTACAGTCTCTGTACATTTATTTCATTAATAGAAATTGTGTATTACCGTATCTCTATGTTTATGGTTGCATATCTCATATATTTATGTTATATTATTGGATATGCGTGATATCTCTGTGCTTTTCTTTATTATATCTCCACTCTCATTTCTTGCCGAAAATAATGTGGATCAACGGCCCCAGATGGAAAGATACCTTTTCCATTGATGACAAAGGGGGGGATATTTATCAGATGCAAAGGTAAATACTCTGAGAAAGAGCACATAGGCATGGTTCCAGGGGGAGTGATAATCACATGGGGAGCATGAGTGATATGAATCTAGTATTGCATCAGAGTGTTGCCATTAATTCAAAAGGAGGATATTGTTGATTATTTGGGTTGGTTTTCATTGATGTCAACCCTTGAACAAAGTCTGGTAGTGAATTCTGGTAGCATAAAGGTTTGGGTAATGGACCCAAGTTTGTTTGATGTATAATGGTATGAGTTTTAATATATTTTAAGGTAAGACTACTATATATGGATAGTACATGTCATGCCATTTCCGGTGGTATGTGGAATGTCACATAACTCCTCATGGTTAGAGAGTTAGGGCCATGTGAAGTTGGAGAACCCTCATGAGTCATCTAGAAACCCTAAAAGGTCAAAGTAGTCAAAGTGGTTGCAAATAATAAATTATTTAAATAAGGCTATTATAGATGGATAGTACATGTCATTCCATTTTTGGTGGTATTTAGAATGTCACATAACTCATCACGGTTAGACAATTATGACCATGTGAAGTTGGAGAACCCTCATGAGTCATCTAGAAGCTCCAAAAGATCAAAGTAGTCAAAGTGGTTGCAAAGAAGAAATTATTTAAATAATAAAGTGAAGTGATGAATGTACTATAATTCAAAGTGGATACAAAATAAATTATTTCAATAACAAAGTTAATGGATAAATTACTAAGTGGACAAGTGGTTAGAAGTGGGTTAGCCCTAAAATAAGGAAAGTGGTTTAAGATAGTTAGAAGGTGATCCCTTGAGGAAGCTACATAAAAATATAAATAAGAGGCAAGGATATCTCATTTTAATTACACTTGAGAATATTGAATATATATAAGTGAATAAGGTAACCAAAGGATATCTAAGGCGAATTTCAGAGGGAAGGTGAAGTAAAGAAGGCCGAAATTCAAGGGAGGATAAATTCTTTTGATGATGCTTTCTAAGGTATGATATTTATAGGGCATCTCACCATTTTCACAATAAATTGTTTTCTAGAATGATTCATGCCGTGAAATATGGAGGCCGTTGAGGAAACATATCGGTCATTGTATTTTTGGACTTACACTCCATGGAAAATAGGGTTTGTGGCTAGTCCTGAAACTAGTCTAAAACAAGTGTTTCAGGTAAAAACGTCATAAATTCTTCATAATAGATCCAAATTCAGTAAGAAAAAATGTATTGGTCAAAGTACAATATTGGTATTATTTGTACCATTTTCATATCCATACAAAAAATATTCCATGCCGAGCACACTCTACAATCTCTCTCTCTAGAATAAGCCAAAATTCAACAAGGTATATCATTTTTACTATAACTCCTTTTTTGAGAGGTTCCAAGCAGTGAAACCTGATGGAATTCGATAAAAGACACTGAAGAACATTGTGTACTATTTTCAGATCTTTATTCATTACAAGTATATAGTTATAATTATTTCAAGTTAGGGTTTTTGACTAATCCAAAATTAGTTATGTGAGACTAAAGTAAAATTTGATGAAAATGTTAGTCTCTTGTTGTTAAAGTTAAGGAAGGTTTGTAGGTATGTGATCATATACACCAGGTATATTACAGAGTTACAAATCAGATTTGGATGATGAAATTGATGGGGGATTTTGGTTGAGGTACATGTTGGGTACATGGTTGAGACAAGTAGTTGATGAGTTGGCACATGCATGAGGTGTATAGTTGATGATGTTGGTACATATTGATGAGTCATAGTTTATGTGTATTTGATGCATGATTAATACATATTTGGTGCATGGTTGATGCACTCGTTGATGGTACATGTTGAGGTACAGGTTGGTGCATGGTTGATGCACTTGTTTATGGTACATGTTGTTTATAGGTTGTTACAAGTTATTTGGTGCAGGTTGATTGGTACAAGTTTACAATAGTATATCTCACAGTGATAGTGTGACAGTGGTTCCATCATTCTACTTATATTTTAGGGTGGTTGGATGGGTCAAGGACGGGTGGTTGTAGCCACCTTTCGATTGTAGCTGGACAACATAGGGGGTTGTAGCATCTTTTTGGTTGTAGCCAGAGAATTGGGGAGTTGGAGATTCCCTCAGGTTGTATCCTAAGAAACTAGGGGGTTGGAGCCTCCTTCCAGTTGCATCTGGAAAACAAAGGAAATTGTTGCTTCCAATGAATGTAATTCTTAAATACATATAAGAAAATTCATTCCGTGGTTTTCTTCCGCTTTGGTTTTCCACGTAAAAACACTGGTGTACTGTGTATGTCTATGATTTCTCATTTGGTCATTGTTTATTTAGTCTGCAACTATTGGATGATAATTCTACATTGATATAACACTTGCATTTTATGGTTAAAAAGGATTAAATTGCTCTATTATCGATTCACCCCCCCCTCTCAGTAATCCAACACAATGACCTTCGTATAATGAATCAACCTTCCATAGATAGTGAAAGGTATGATATTACATTAATTTATGTTTTTGATAGGTTTACTTGGGTATATTTATTGAATAAAAAGGAAATTAGTTTTTGATAAATTCTAAGAGTTTAGGGCATTGGATGAAAAACAATGTGGTTGAATTGTGGAGTGTTTGAGAATATGGTAATGGAGGAAAATATTACAGTCATACTTTATAATTATACTTGTATTAGAATGATATATCATGGAAATGGACTTTACCTTACATTCCTTAGAAAATTGTGTTGTTGAATGGAAGAAAAATAATTCGATTGAAATGGCTGGATGTTGCAACCTACTCAAATTTTATTTAAAACAAGGTTTCAACAAGAGCAACATGTGATATCACTCCTCTTGATAAAATGAAGTGGTTGGAAACCATTTATTGGATGCATCATAACCTTTGGATGCATATATTGGGATCATTTTTTAGATTACAAGAAAAATAAGTTAGATCCCAAGAGTCATTCTTACATCATGGTGGAATATTATAAGGAGTCTAAGGCCTATCAATTATTTGATCCCATTAAGAAATTAGTGATCAATAAATGAAATGATATCTTTAACGATAATACTTCAAGTGTTGATTTATTGGCAAATTATTTTGGTGTTTTAGGTTGTGGTTCAATCAAAATATCATAGATATTAAAATCAACTAAACCGTCCTTTATTTGAACTTGTAATGGGGAATCAACTAATGGTGAGCAATTTACTAGTAGCATTCTAATGGTGAGTTTGAATCGATTGATAGTATGTATGAGTCCAATATTAATGAGGGCTTGTTAGGGACACCTCCTACACAACATATACATTATCCCAAGTGGGTAATAAATACCATTGAGGTTGTTAACATTGATGCAGGTGATGTATTTGATTCTAGGAAAATTCATAGCTAGAAACAAAAACTAAATATTACACTCATGGCACATGCTAGATGTGTGTGATCCTTAAATATGCATAAATTAACATGACATGCTAGAATGGGGGATCACCATGATTGAGGAACATAATTTATTGATGAGAAATAATACTTGGGAATTAGTTCCATGTCCATAAGGAAATGATTTAGTGAAATGAAATGGGTGTATAATTCCAAGTTCACTTATGATGATGCTATTGAAAGAAATAAAAGCTTGGTTGGTAACAAAATGATTTTCTTAGTTGGAAGGTATCGATTACATGTAGACTTTTTTTCTTGTGGCCAAAATGAATTTAGTGCCTTCTTACATGGGGATCTTAATGAGGACATATATAAAAAGAAATCATTTGACTTTGTGTATGATGGAAATCTTACATCCAGATTAAATAAATCCTTGTATAGATAGAAATAGGGGCCTTAGGCATGGTATGGAAATATTGATAAGTTATTTCTCTGTAATGGTTTCAAAGGCCATGAATAAGATAATTGTATTTATGTGTAGGATGTGAATGATGATATTATATTGATTTTTTTATATGTGGATGACTTGATTATCACTGAGAATGGTGGTGATTAAAATCTTGGTTTGAATGAAAAGTTGAAGGAAACTATTGAAATGAATGAATTTGGTTTTCATCTTTTCTTTCTTAGCATCCAAGGGATGAAATTGGATGATGGTGTCTTCATCACTTAGCCTAAGTATGCATTGGATCTCTTTAAGAGGTTTAAAATGGAAGAATACAAGATTTGTGCTACTCCATATTAACATAGAGTGAAATTGAGTAAGGAATATGGTTCTACAAAGGTCAACACTACTATGTACAAGAAACTTGTTGGAAATATTGTAAATTTGACTTGTAGTAAACACAAAGCAGTCATTACTATTAGTTTGGTCTCTAGGTTGATGTAGGATTTGAAGGACACAAACATGATCATATGATATGTCAATGGTATGTATCAACTTGGAATTTAGTATAATAGGAAACACTTGAATAAATTGGTTGGATATATAAACTTTGATTGGGTTGGTGATGGGTATAATTGATTGTCTCTCTCTGAGATCTTGATTGTCTCTCTTTTGTTCTATTGACAAACCAAACATTCTACCACAAAATTTTTAACATCAGTTTTAAAAATCCTTCTTTATCTCGTGGTAAGTTTTTAAATTTCCAAAATGTCCCCCTATAGGAGAAGTGTGTAGTTGGAAAATTAATTTCTATTTGATTTGTGAATTCTTAGATAAATATACGTGATTTTTATTGCAAAGTGAATAATTTTTCCACAAAACAAGATCTACTGCACTAGGGTCTTTTTGTAATTGTTGAATGAACTTTAATTCCTTCTAGTCTTTCTTGCATTCTATCATTTCTTCTTCCACCCATTCAACTTGTAAAAAGGAAATAACACAAGCAAATCCTCAATATTTTGTTCTTTCCTTGAAAGTGCATTTTCCACATTTTATTTCCTTTTTTTCTAGATAATTCCAACATCACAACCTAGTATCTTTACAACCTAGTTTTTTTAAGATAGTCATTGTTCCAAGAAAAACTTCAAACTATGATGATTTGTTTTTTTCTTAAATTTTCTTCCTATTATGTAAGGGTGACATCTCTTAACTTCATGTAGTATGATCAACATTCCCTTCTCATAAATGGGTTTTAGTAAGTTCTTTCCTTTAAATTGGTAGCTTTCAAAGGCAAGGGACCTTCCTTCTTACATTAAAAGTGCACCAATGCCATTCCCTAAGGTATCACACTCCACAATAAAGGATTTTGTAAAGTCCGATGTGGTTAGGATCATAGTTGTACACGAAAACTCCTTACATTTTTCAAAATCTTGTGTTGCTTCTCAAGTCCAAGAAAATGCATCCTTTTTCAATAACATTTTTAGAGGTGCTACTATTTGACCATAGTTCTTAACAAAATTTTAGTAATATCTTTTCATTCCTAATAATCCTCTGGGGTTCTTTAAAGTTTTGGGAATTGACCACTCCACCATACCTTTAATTTTTTTATGGTCCACTTTATTCCTTCATGAGATACAATATGACCCAAATATTCCACTTCTTGAACACCAAATGCACAATTAGAAGGTTTTATATACTATTTTTTCTCATCCAATAGTTTTAAGTCAACATGTTGTTTATGCTATTCCTAAGATTGGTTGTAAATTAGTATATCATCAAAAAATAATAACACAAATTTTCTGAGGAAGGGCTTGAAAATAGAATTCAATAAGCTTGGAAATGTGGAAGGTGCATTAGTAAGTCCAAATGACATGACCACAAACTTATATTTCCCTTCATGCATTCTAAATAATGTTTTGGGCATATCTTCTTTTCTTATTCTGATATGATGATATCTTGAACGAAGATTCAATTTAGTAGAAAAAATTACTCCATGTAATTCGTCTAATAATTCATTAATGATAGGAATAGGAAATTTATCTTTAATGGAGATCTTGTTGATCTCTCTGTAGTCTAGACACATACACCATGTACCATCGTTTTTGTAAAATATCACCACTAGTGAAGATAAAACACTTTGGCTAAGTTTAATGATGTAAACCAATAACATTTATTGAACTAAGAACTCAATCTCACTCTTTTTTGCATAGATATTACTGTAAGGTATGATGTTAGGAGGGAGGATTCCAAATTACACGTTAATAACATGATCATTCTCTTTTCTTGGTGGAATACTTTTGGGAATCTATGCAAATACCTTGAAATAATTGGCATTAACTCCTTGGATATGAAGGGGAATATAGGGTTTATATGTTTGAACGTCTAGTGAGAACGATTGCGTAATTACACCACAATGTCCCTTTTTTAACAATTTTGTCATATTGTTAGAGATTATTCCTTTAGGTGATTTCCATTGGATACCTTTGAGTTAAATTACCTTCCTTTTGAGGAAAATCTCATGAAAAGTTCTTGAAAATTAAAAGACACTATTTCTAATTATTTTAACCAATAGACCCCTAGGATAACATAAGCACTACCCATTAGGATTGAAATCATCGGGATATATAATAAGTACCCCCCCCCATAGTGATATTAATACTATGGAACTTCCCTAAACAATTCATGGTACGTCCATCTGCAATCATTACTTGAAACTTTGGTGTTGGATATATAAAGTGATTGAAACGTTTGGCTAATTTGCAGCTATCTAAGTTATGGGTACTGCTAGAATCAATCAATAATGTTACCTTTTTATTTTTGATATATACTTCTATTTTCATATTTTGAGTAGTGCTAATTCTCACCAAAACATGAAAATATATGGTTGGAGTTGTTTCTTCTAGTTATGTATCTCGATGTAACGTCCTCCTCGTTACAACAACCATTCTAGTGACAGGTGCATGATTTTTTTTTTCTTTAAGGTGTTTAAGGTGTGTGCGCGCGTGTAGAGGTAACAACACAACTAACTGTACGACGCCACTCGACAACCAACAAGATGCAACCATGACAAGGCAAAATTGAAGGCACACAACGAGTAACTGCAACAATATACGATCACAGGCATAAGATGCACAGCACAACATTAAGACATACTGGGGGTGCACAGTAAGAACATAGAGGGAAGAATCCCGAGTGTTTGGGATACTATTTCTACACAGGAAAGCAGGGCGTTTAGTCTTATGTCTTCTCGAAAGAATATTAGACAGGCTCTTGGCCGACTGCTCAGGCAGAAACTAGTAACCTGACCTAGAACAAGACGCAAGCACGACGAACACAACCAGACGACCCCGACAATCTCAGTAACAATAAGAAATAAATGCCCCTAGACCTAAGGCATACAACTAGCAGCTGTAATCAGGAAACAACACCGGGTGTTAAGTATAGTACAGTCACAGAGGGAAGAATCCCACAGTAGAGTTTACTATTTCTGCACAGAAAAGCAGGGCTTTTAGTCTTATGTCTTCTCGAAAGAAGATTAGACAGGCTCCTGGCCGATTGCTCAGGCAGAAACTAGTAACCTCCATCAGGTGTGTCGCAAGAGTGGAAACCCTGCCTTTAAAGGGCCCGAGACTCTTGATACGGCACGTGATTCTTTACACGAATAAACACACATGTAGACATACATACTAAGGCTGCGAGGAGACGTCTTCCTCCCGCCAGGCACAAGAAGACCAAGAATTACAATGAATACAACTGAGTACCATAATACGTAAGGAAATCCACGACCCCTACGAAAGGTACAATCCAAAGGAACCTTGACAACAACCTACCAACCTTTGACGAGGCATTATCCACGACTCAACCAACATTAATTCCTGATCCATTACTACTTGTAAGTACCGCTA
Organism: Picea engelmannii; assembly: GCA_009831015.1. Classification (NCBI taxonomy): domain Eukaryota; kingdom Viridiplantae; phylum Streptophyta; class Pinopsida; order Pinales; family Pinaceae; genus Picea; species Picea engelmannii. The sequence continues at coordinate 346,111 of ML783576.1, read as the reverse complement.
GCTAGAATTACATCTAATGCATAATCTCAATACACATCTAATAGCTAGAAAATTTAGAACCAAAATTAATGCATAAACTACCCTTTAAACTTATTAAACTTAATGTGCATGACTTTCATATAGAATCAATATACATCCATTACATCTAATCCATTACTACTCAATATACATCCAATTACATCTAATTACATCTACTTCCATAGCTTGTAAAAACCTCAATTAAACATTATCTGAATTAAAAGCTTGCTTGTTATTGAATATTAACTACATAAGTAATGGTTTCTTCCATAAGGCTGTCATAAACAATCTCTCAATCTTCCCCCTACTTCTAAGTTCATTCAACTAACCACTAATCAATCAACAATTAACATATAACTCGCCATTGCATAACTATTAAATAAAACTAATTAAATAACATTTGAACAAGGATCAACCGTTAAGCCATAACTACCAACACTGCATCCTACTGTCAT
>ML783576.1:309121-319851 GCA_009831015.1 Picea engelmannii | reverse complement strand
GCTTACCGGGTCGTATTGCTTGTGCATAAGTCAAGCACGTGGGCCATCAATTAATTGCGATTATGGTAAGGTGGTGACGTGTCCGTCCATCCATCCTCCTCCACTACAACTACATCTCTCGCGTCAGTCCAAATCCCCAAAACAGAAAGCGGAGCACAACTGAGCACGGTATACGATACACGATGACAACAACAACAATAACCAGTATGCATGTTTACGGCAGGTATTGCGCATGCGAAGTGGAGGAGCATTAACCCGCACGGAGGAGCATTAACCCGCATGTCAGGACCCCGCCGTCGGCTCGGCAATAAGACCTTCATTTCAATAGCCAATGGGAGGTTGCCAAAAAGAATTTAAAATAATTGAAATAAATAAATAAAATTCATTGTTAAAGTATGACATTAGAAACGTTTACAATTTTTTTGGTCAACGCATGGATTAATACATGGTCAACGCGAACTCATCGCTATATATACCCGCCTATCGGCAGGTATAATAAAGTGTTATGAATAATTGTTTATTTGAGGAGGGTAGACTAGGATTTTATTACCTATGCACAAGAATACAAATCCACTGGTGAGGTCTATTTAGTCACCACATTGCTATATTTTCCTATACATAGAATGACAAGCATACTAGGGAAAATTTTGATCATATTTAAAATTCATCCTTTGTTGTTTGGTTGGGATTTCTCAGGGGTTTGATTACTCTTTATTTTCGAACTACTTGTCTTTATTTTAAAGTCTATAAGTTTCCATTTCTTGGGTGTGTTTTTGTTCTTTTAATTTTTTTTTCTTCCAAAATTTCTTTAGTAGAATTTCTATTCTAATGTATTCAATGATATAACACCCATAATAGACTATCTTTAAAACTATTATCTCCGATGTTCACCAATTATAAGCATTGCTTATTATTGGGTTAAAAAAATAATAATTTTATGGATTTAATTCAAGAAGTTTTGACTCTCTATTTGAGTACTAGTAGCTTTATGTTACTGCATATTTTCTTTATTTAATATGTTAGAGAGAGCCAATAAGAATGAAATAATTTTAAGGTTTCAATTTCTCTTCTTTTTCTTTTTAAATTTCAATACCATTTTCCTACCTCGCGACTATTTTCTATTGATTGGAGTTTCTTGTTGTTTGCATTTATTTTAGAAATAATGCATCAAAATAAAAAGAGAGATTTTTTTAAGTAATTTTATTTTCCAAGTATTTACTTTCCTATAAATCAAGGCTCACACAAGCATAGTATCACTAAGATATGCTCTAAAATCAACCGCATAAAATGTTGAAATAAACCCATATTTTCTTTCTTTTAGATACACCAACATTTAAAAGGGTATTGGGTTTAGATAAGGAGGGTGGTTTTAACACCCCAAGGGTATCAATATTTTCAAAATAGAGTTGAATAATTGGGAAAATTCCTTTGTAACATGTTGGAATAGTAGGTTCATCACATTACTAGATTTTTTTGAAAAAATCAGTGAATAGTTAAAGGTTGACTAGTCATTTGAATCAATTAAAGGTGGTTCCAAATCAGTTGAATGCAACATAAGTTAAGGTAGAAAATATGTATCTAGAAGTCACTTCTGGAGGCTGTTTATTATATCTTCTCTTCTCAAGTCAGATCTCTCTAGTATATTAACTTAGGTTTTGACTTGTAGATTGGATTAGGTTCGGGTGATTATGAGTTCTAAATAAGAACCCGTGGGTTTAAATGGCCATAACTATAGCTTGTGGGAACAATTTATGGGAACTCTGTTAATGAGAAAAGATCTTTGGTAGTAATTGCAGTTCTATACCTTGAGGATGCTCAATAAAAGTTCATCCTCGATAAGAAGAAAGACATGCTATAATAGTTATAATGACTATATCCAGAGATATTTGCTTTAATAAAAGGTATATCAATTATTAGAATCAAGTATGGAAGAATTTGAAGAATATGTTTGATAATATTGATGAAATTTAAGTTATACAAAGCGAGAAAGAGTTGATCTCTCTTAATCCTCCTCCTTTGTTAGGATTGAATAATGTTTGTCTCATGTGAGGGAAATTCAATTAAAATTGGGTGAACGCGGACACAATTTTCCAAATAAATATGGTCAATGTATAGAATTGATCTTGATGGATCTGAAGACACCCTCCGATGTTGTCTATCTAAAATTTTGGGCTAGTTAGGATTCCAGAAAAGAATATAACAAGGACTATACCTTTGATTATTTATAGGGTTTGATAGTTATAACAAAGGTTGACATAACTGTAGAGAAATAGGTTGATGATAAAATGAAGGGAAATATCATGGAGGTTTACATGATAATTATTATGTGTCCATATCAATTATAACAAGCATGATGATCATCAATTGACTAATAAAAGAAAGAATAAGAAGACCCATTGATGCTACGGAAATACAAGCCATGTCAAGAAACCTTGTTCGAAGAATACCAAAGATATTGAACATAATGTTAAGAGGCTTGAAGGTGAGGCATCGAATAGTTGACTTACCAAACTACAACATCAAATTTTAGAAGGTAAGGGAGATAACTACACTTTCTCCAGTAATACTTCATAGGCATTGCATGCTCAAATTTTTAATAGTGAGTGGATAGTCGATTTTGGTTGTACCCACCATATGGCTAAGGATGATTTTCTCTTTTCTTCATTAGGTAAATCTACAAAAGAAGAAATATTTGTTATAGATGATTATGCACTTATTGTTGCTAGTGGTAGGATTGAGTATCAAAATGGTGTTATCACTGATGTGTATCACATACGAAGTTTATGTGTTACTTTATTGTTGATACCCCAATTGACCCAGAGCACCATGAAGATTTAATTTAGCATGACATTCTTTTTGTGAGTAATATTAACAATGATGTTTTGTTTCTTATGAGTGCTTTCAGGGAAAAATACACTACAATAGTGGGATTACTGAAGAAAATCTAAGCCCATCAAGAAAAAAAAATCCCCAAAAAAACACTCAACAAAGATATTATAACCAAATTCAAGGGACATAACTAACTATATAGAGGAGAAGAAGGATTAACTCACCAGGAATCCTGCATTTGTTGTCATTCTCAAATTTCAAAATCTCCTCGCTCTTTTTTGATACTTTCACTACAACCTTCAATAAAAACAAACATACAATCCTACACAAAGAGGTAGTTATACTAATAACTACCCATTATTCCAACGAAATATAACAAAATGATCAATGCAACTAGTGTTCTACAAAGAATATATGAAATAATTACAAGTTAAACATTACAAATACAATTCTTTTCGAAGAAATGCATTTCTTATTGATGTTCAATAGTTAGGTAGTTGTGTTGTATACCTGTCCTATGTGACTCTTCCTTGTCGAAAGAGACTCCTGGTCTCTCCACCCAAGCTCTTACTATAAATATTGGTTTTGTCTCTAGATTTACCACAAACTCAAAGATAATATAAGGGAGACTCTTAATCATATTGGATGGTGATCAAAAGGAAGGATGAAAACATGAGTTTCCAAGATAATAGCTAGTAGAGGAAGGGATGTATATGGGCTTACATACATGACAAGTGTATCCAATTTGATGTTTTCTCTGGTGTGCAATGAATCATTACCTTTGTCCTTGGATAAAATGATCCTTTTATTCCATATCTAGTTGTTTAGAGACAATTGAGTATGGGTAAAAGGATTTAGGGAACTAACCAAACCCATAACTCATATATATATATGTAAAGAATTTATTAGCATGTACACGACTCTCCTATGGGAAACTCACATATACACATGATACATAACTTCCAGGGTGCGTACAACTTCTAAGAAAGTGTTTTTTAGAAGGTATCAAGGAGGTATGGGGAAGATTTGTATGTAAGTAGGATAAGGACTTGGCCAATAAGAGCATCAATGCTTCAATGGTGGCAATTGACACTATAACAGATGCCCCATAATGTGTGAGGTTAAAAGATAAAATGATGGCAGAAATACATTACAAGTCTTCAAAGAGTAGTTAGCTAGGGTGAAGGTTTCCAAATACAATCTAAAGACAACAACCAAACATAGAAACAAATCAGAAAACTGAATTCCTGAAGCAGACATAACCATGTTCAGGTGTGGTGATAAGCATGGCCACCAATAAAGTACACTATAGATCCATGAAGAATGTATATATAGAAAGTAGTGATCATGGCCACATAAGAAATACACGGTGGATCCATGTCAAACATAGATCATAGCCACAAAAGGGAAACATAATGGATCTATGTATCAGAATCAATCAAGGATATCTGGGGGAAAGAGTTGGATAGATGATCCTTCAAGAGTATCGATGTGAGGAGTGGTAATATCCAATTACAAATCAGACAAAAACATAAAAGAAGTGATGCTACTACACTCTCGAGGTCTTCAAATCAACCGAACTGGCATGAGTTTGCACTATGTGAATAGATGTGTTGAAGTTGAACATAGTGAGACACCATTTGATTACTAGTCATTGATGTATACTGTTAACCAATGCAATACAACCCACCGATAATCATAACAAGAGTCAAGGTACCTAGTACAATCTAACAAGTGTGAATAGATGATCTGATGTTGAACCCCTGGTAGAATATATCGATTAGGGGACATTGATGTATTCCCATTTTCAATAGCAAGGGAACCTACCATTGATGACTGCAAGCCCCAAGGTACTAATAATGACTCTAGATCCCTATCCCAGAGAAAGATGTGCTGAAGTTGATAGGAAGAGATCCTCTAGAGGGAGGAAATTGAGGCATACCCCATTAACCAACACGAGGAGTAGTAGAAAGCTAAAGATTTAGAAGGAATGAGATGAAAGATTGAAAGGACCACCATGAAGTCTGTCTACTGCATGCACTAGATGTAAATAGTGCATGAAAGAGACCCTCTGAATAAAAACCAATAATGAATATTGTTGACAAAGGCAAGGAAACCACCAATGGGGACAAATGGAATCTAGGGTACTACATGAATCCAAATGTGAATGTTGTTCTTACTATCGAACAAAAGGGAAACCACTCAGTGAATGACCAATGATGGATTGTCATTTTCTGAGAACAAGGTCACCTATCAATGATGTAAATAGGGCCAGGGTGCGAGTCTAGGTCAAACTCTTAGAGAAATTTGTCATAGTTGATAAGAGCTTAAGCCATTGATAGGAAGTCAACGAGGACCTTCCATACTAGAATGAATGTAGGAAAAATAAAATTTTGATTATGAGTTGTACTTGACACATGGTAAGGTCGAATTGCAAAGCCAAGAATTCTACGGAATGGTTGACATAGGCTAAAACTTCCTCTGAACAAGAACACAACACAATATGTGACTTAGGTAGCATGGATTGAAAATGAACATTGACAGAAGTATGTGATTTAGGGGGAAATGACAAACTCTCCATAGCGATTGAAAGAATAACTAGTAAGAGGAATAACAACTCCGTGTAATTGGTTCAGTTTCCTAAAGTCATGCTAACCCAAATTGTTGAGAATAGACACAAGATTTTGTGCTTTGTTCAGAGGTGAATCGACTGTTGCTAATAAGGATAAAGAAGACTCACTCCCACACTTTTTTTTTGTTATTTCATTTTTTTATCTTCTTCATATTGGAAATACTGAAAAAGAATAAAAGAAAGATAGAATACACAGAAGAAACGAGTTTCGTGGGAACGCAAACTAGTTCCAAGAACAAGAAACATACCTATGCTCACTACAAGGAAGCATGTGAATGATATTGACACTTGGGGGAATGTTTCCTCCTATGTTATAGGTGTTAAATTGCAAAGGAAAAACTTGCAAGGATAACAATTGATGAGAATGCATAAGAAAGCGGTTAAGAAACAATAAGCAAAATCTGACATTAGGCTCAAAAGCGTGAGAAGTAAGTATGCAATGCAGTTACAAATTGAACAGAAAAGTATGGGAGCCCCATGGGTAAATAATGAGAAGAATATTGACAATAATATGAGGTTTCAACGTAATGTCATGGTGGGACTAACATGACTCCCGAGCCTAATAAAAAACTTCAACATGGGCACCAAAAGGAAGAAAGGCGCTAACTAGGATTCCCATGATGGTAGACTCTACCACGAACTGAACGACACTTAAAATCAATTGGAAAGGCTTGTGTCAGCAATAAGTGGGGTTGAACCTAAGGAAAGTGTATAATCAGTCACTAATAATGAAAAATGTAAGGTGGAAAATATCCTCCCTATATGCCAGTGACGACAACATTACCTCAAAGAGTTGGAAAAAATGGAATTAGCGGAAACAATAATACCATTCCAATCTTCCTTCATTCAAAATCTCAACACAAACAACCATCTTGTACTAGAAATATGGCTCGTTAGACATTTAAATGACAAAAAATGGTGAAATCTGTATAAAATTGGGTATAAGAATTCTTTATAATATGAAAAGTAACCCAAAAAAAACGTGTTATTTTGAGTTTTTACCAAATTGAGAAAAAGAGTGGGAAAAACTTCCAAACTTGCGGTGAGTGTAACTAGAGCTACATTGGTTGAAATTCCTTGTTGTTAGGACCAGGTAAAACATATCTCATCTCTCTTCATTTCTATCAAAGAGTTTTTTATGTTCTGCAATTTATTATTTGTGTTTTTTTATTTTTAAAATGGACGGGCTCATACACACTCTATTATGGCATGGGGTGCATATACCACATGATATATGCACCAAATCTTAATGATGGGCACATATATACATGCCTGTCTCCAAAGGAACATGCATATATCTACAAAAAGGTTGAAAATATTAACTAAAAATTTTCCTTTTTGCCTTGGAGAGCTCAAAAATGGTTATTGAATGGCGAGAGAAAGAACATTAAGATATTGAACATAAAATCTTGTACAATATGGAGGTATTAGAAGCTCTTTATCTACGTGGGTTGAGAAATTTTTATGAGTGCCCAAACATGCGGGTGCATAAAATGTTTCTACAAATATTAATTAGTTATTGAAACCTAGAGGAAAATGCATTTATGATGGATAGTCAATCGGTGACCATAGAGGTGGATGACATCTACTTCATCACAGGAGTTCCTAGGTGAGGCGACATAGTAAACCTTAGGATTTGAGGGGGCATTGGGATGAGCACAGAGGACTACATATCCTCCTATTGCACCCTTGGGACCCAGCGAGTCAGGAGTAAAGTCATGTTTCATAACATATAGGACATGAGTTTGAACGTAATTCTTCATACCATCACCAAGATCGTAGGATCCACCTCACTACACCAGGAATCAAGGTCACATATGTTTTATATGGTAGAGTGCTTGTGCCCAGTGATATATGATTGGATAACATCTTTACTATAGGGCATGGAGACTCGGCTTATTGAATGAAAAATGGGAAGATGAAAAACTTTGGATATAGCAGTATATTTTGCTCTTTTTTCTTCGAAAGAGTTCTCGCTATGAGCCCATGAGTATTTATTCCACCTCATAGACTTAAGGAACCATGTTTACTACAATGTTCCACGTTGATTCAATTCTTAGGAGGTGGGCGATTACTGTATGCACATGACAATGCATTTTTCCACTAGTGGGAGCATAAGATCATTGATATTTATGACTATTCCTATGAAGGAATAAGTTTGTCCCATGACCTAGATATACTCGTGCCTCTTCATGGCGTGTTGGGTGAGATTGGCAAGAAACTTTTTAAAATTTTAAAATTATTTAATTTTTTATTTATTTTAATTATTTCAAGAAGTAAAACAAAAATGTTTTTGGGCTGGATTAAAGCTAACAAAACTTTATGAATGTGTAGATATCAGACCGATATGACTAGAGGGGTACCCACATCACTGACGTAGGGGTCATGGTGAGGCCTAGCCAGGTGTGGATGCTTCTCATATGGAGCACACTTTACAGAGTGTCCATAGAAATTTGGACCGCCTTACACATCAGATTCCCATGATTCAGATTGAGGACTTGCCAAAGTAGATGCAACGAAATGTAGTGAGTGTACCATGGGCCTGGGTGCAGTTATTTCATTGTCTATACAATGTCGTTGTATGATACATAGACACACATGTGGGGGAAAGGTCCTCGACATAGATAATATATTACTCTTTTTGTACCATCCTATAGATAAACATTCAGGGCTAGAGGCCCAATTTTGTAACATAAAATATATATTTTTTATGAACACAAAAATAATATATACATCTCTTTCTCCTTATTACTTATGCATAAAATGTTCTTATGTTCATTTACATGTATGTGTTTCTTTCTTGATATGTGTGACAAATTCCATTCTAATACATAGTTAGCATATGCATCAGACACAAAATTTTCACTTCTTGAAATATGACTATAAGTAATATTATTAAAATGTCGTTCTAGAAGACGTACCCATAGGAATTTTCGAAGCAATATAGGTTCACACACATGGTATTGATTGTTTAGATGCTACAACACCAACTTGGAATCCATGTGAACTTCTAAACATGAGATACCATGTGCAATAACATATCTTAGGTGTTCAATAACGATGTTATAAATGGCCACACTATTCATTGTTGTCCCCATACAAGTGACTCTAGATACAACCACTTGGATTAAAGGAAGATAAATCACCCACGTGATGGTAGTAAGGTTCTGAGTGTGATGGATTGCATCATCCATGAACTCGAAATGGACTGAATACTCTAAATACATATTCCAATCAATCGTAAATACTATAAGAAACCAAGAGAAAAACTAAAAATACTATCTATGAACAAAAATACAAAGGGAAGACACCTAAGGATCAATCCTCAAACATAATACCTCTTAATATAGAGCCCATTGATGGGCTCCAACATCACATTACATTTGTAATTGTATAACTCATAATCTCCCTTCCAAAGGGAATTCTTCACGGTGCAAGGAACGTGCCACATTGGATTGAACTTGCCTCTCCCCAACTCATCCTTGTCCTGATCGTAAACCAAAATAAGGTCACCCTCAGAAAATACCCTTTGGTGGACATAATTGTCATAATGAGACTTGTCACCCATCTTATGAGTCTCATTTGTTGTAGCAACATCATGAATCTGCTCATATAATTTCTCTAAATGAACGAGACATTCTTCTAGATCTGTCGTGTCAAGAAGAAGTTTAGTTGCGATTTTTAACATAGGAATTTCACATTGAATAGGCATGACTACTTCCACCCCATGAACGAGTTGAAAAGGAGAGAATCCTTTAGTAGTCTTAATCGGGGTTAGGTACGCTCATAATGTTGGATAAAGCATCAAATGCCAATTAGATTTACTCTTATTGACAATGCGTTGAAGTATGGTCTTGAGAGACTTGTTTACAACCTCTACCTAATCATTTTCTTGTGGATAATAAGGAGATAAATGCTCTTGTATAAATCCCAATTTAGATGCTAACTCTAACATCATTTGATTCTGAAAGTGATTTCCATGGTCAGTGACAATCTCTCTTGGAACTATGAACTTGGTGACGAACTAATTGAATAGAAACAAGGATGTTGTATCACCATTGTTCACAAAAGTAGGCATGACCTCCGCCCACTTTGTAAAGTATTTGACACACATGTTAGAAAAACAGGACCATGGAGCAATAAAATAAAACAAATGCAGAAACAAAACACAAAAGACACACAATACAAGAGAGACACAGATTTACGTGGTTCACCCAGTGTGGGCTACGTCCACCAGAGAAATTGCCAGTTCCTTCCTTTATTATTATCCAGCAAATGAAGGGATACAACCTACAGAAAAACCTGCTGTAACTTCCTCTTCTTTCTCTCACAATCTCCTCTCTCAGAATACAATATTCACCATCAACCATAGCCGCAATACATTTCCCTCATAAAAGAGGGTTTCCTTCTAGGGCAAAAAACCCTAACATAATCTCTACCGTTAGATCTGCGACCTTATAATGAACGGTCCAGATTTACAATGAAATTACAATATACTTTTATAAGGCAATTTTTGCTTCGGGGACTTCACCCTCGAACCCCCGCTGGGGGCCCGCTTGCCCCCAGACCCCCCAGCCGGGGGGATAGGCCCCCCAGACCCTACAGAGGGGGTACCCCCCCTCTGCACTCTCCTGCGTGGAAGAGTGTACACACTTATGGGGTGTAAATACTTCATGGGGTATAAACACGGCTGAAAGCAAGGACCTCTGAATCAGGAAGATAATCAGGCTCCAAAACCAACAATCTCCCACTTGGAGACTGATCTCAACAACTCCATCGTTGTTGTATATGCTAGACTCTGAACCTTCTTGGACCTGGAAAATTTCTCATCTTCATCTTCATTCTTGAAGACCAACTGAAACTGAGCAAGAACTCAGTTTCTCCCTGGTTACTCCCTTTGTTAACATATCTGCAGAATTTTGGCTAGTGTGTATCTTTTCCATCTTCAATTGTCCATCTTCCAAGGCGGATCGTATGAAGTGGTAACTCAACTGTATATGCTTAGTCTTCGAATGGAAGGCTGATTTCTTTGCAAGGTGAATGGTACTCTGACTGTCACAGTACAACTTGTTGTTCTCCTGCTTCTTTCCCAATTCCTCCATAAACCTTTGTAACCAAATCATCTGTTTACTAGCCTCTGTAGCAGCAACATACTCTACCTCTGTTGTTGAAAGTGCAACAACCTTTTGCAGTTTTGAAATCCAACTTACTGTTGTTCCACCTATAATAAAAACATACCCTGTGGTGCTCCTCCTGTTGTCTTTATCAC
>ML783576.1:292013-305317 GCA_009831015.1 Picea engelmannii | reverse complement strand
CGCAATACATTTCCCTCATAAAAGAGGGTTGCCTTCTAGGGAAAAAAACCCTAACATAATCTCTACCGTTAGATCTGTGACCTTATAATGAACGGTCCAGATTTACAATGAAATTACAATATACTTTTATAAGGAATTTTTTTCTTCGGGGGCTTCGCCCCTGAACCCCCGCTGGGGGCCCTCTTTCCCCCAGACCCCCCAGCTGAGGGAATAGGCCCCCCTCTGCGCTCCCCCGCGTGGAAGAGTGTACATACTTCTAGGGTGTAAATACTTCATGGGGTATAAACACGGCTGAAAGCAAGGACCTCTGAATCAGGAAGATAATCAGGCTCCACAACCAACAACACATGATGATATAATGATGCCCCCTAGCTGAAGGTGGGTGGAATGTGGTGAAATCAATTCCCCACTTTGTAAATAGATCAATGGTGATGACATGAAATAACGAATAAATATTCATGTGAATTTTTCAAGAAAAAATCTATCAATGATGACACCTTTTGACACCTCAACACAATATTTAAAGGTTGCTCACCAAAAGTACCTAATCCGTAGGATTTTTTGGACTGTAGCCAACCCATATAGATGACCGCCACATGCTCCACTATGGAAATTGATGGTCCTAGGAATAACATCAATAATATTGATGTATCCTTGGCTTCTTACTTTACTTTGTCATCATGGGCTTCATAAAAACTTAAGAGGTGTTGTGCAATATTATATGCAGTCTTCATTGACAATAGTATAGGTCTAATACTAATCAAAGGTTGGAATGAATGAAGTGGTGTAGGAAATTGGAATATCAAATAAAACTGTAAACTACTACTTTGAAGGAAAACACACCAACTTGAAAGTACAATTAATCTAAATTGCATAAAATGAACTTAGTCTAATGGTCATAAAGAATATTGAATCATAAAGAGAAAATTGAAAGCAAAATATGAATTCATTCTAGTTTATGACATAAAACCGTAATTAAAGAAAAGCTAAACTAATGCATGAATAAAACAAGCTAATTTGTCTAACTCCTTGATCAATAGCATGCCATATGTATTTTTTTATTGTTTATTTATTTTTTCATGAAAAGAGGATTAAGATAAAATGAAATCTAGAACTAAAACAGTCATAGAATAAGTTTCTACTGGAACTGTGCAGTTTCTATAGGAAACTCCTACAAGAAGCCAAAATGAGGACTAGAAAGGTAGTATAATTCTTCTGAAGTGTAAAAAAGTATAGACTATAATAAAATGAATTGGATATGAGGTTCTTGGCCTTGGGATGAATCTGAGAGTTCTCCAAGACACTGTTGAACATTTCTACTAGATGTCTACAGTAACTAACCATTTAATGATAACCTTGACAAAAACCATAATTAACCATGCAAAACAATATTAACCTTCAAAATAGAATAAAATGCTAACTATTCACTAATTAACATGCATATAAACTAAGGAAATTCAATAGGGTCATTGATCCCTCTTGAGTGGGACCTACCCAAGAAACAAAAGGATCCTTGTGAAAAACTCTAATAAAATAAAGGCAAAACCATATTTATTTCATTAACAACAATAATACATCAAGAGAAAAAGGCTCTAAATCTTCAACAAAAGTATTCAGAACAAATTCACAATACAATACTCTCCAAAATTCTGTCTCTCCCCCCTTTCTCTCCTAGGCTAGAGGTCTATATATAGGCTTCAATTTTACCTCCCTTTCTTAGATCGAGGAGAGAAGTGGGTAAATGAGGAATCTTAGCCAATTACATCTGTATCTCAAACTATTGTAGATTAAGAATGGGTATTAATGCACAAGGAGCACTCTAGAGGTAGGTGGGAACAATTTCCCTTGATTCTTGGCCGACAACACTTTGAGGGATATGAAATCCCCTATTTTTAGGATGTTTGTGCCCTTGACTCATGAATTTTGACCTACTTGGTGCTTTTTGGCATAGACTATTTTGGGGAATAGCACACCAATCAAGGAAGCAGTTGATAAAGGGACCAAAAAAGGAACGTGTGCCAGAGAACAAGGAAAAGAAGCGTGAGGAAGCATAAAGTCAAAGGAAAAGAAGAAGGATGTGAATGATGTGCGTGCACAAGAATTTAGAATGTGGAAAAACCTAATCCACCTAGGGTTAGGGTTTTGGTCATTGATGTAACGATTTTTAACCCAATTTTGTAGTATAAATATGTATTGTAAGATTTGAGGAGATCATCTATTCATCTACAATATAGAATCTATATTATGTCATGAAATTTATTCTTGAATGAGTTTTTGAGTGGTTATTTTTTGGTTGAGAGTTGTGGAACTAGTACTGAGTCAGTTTTGGAGACAGAGTTATGGATTGTAATTGAGAGCCGGGTCATAATCTGTGGAGCTTAGTGCGACATTGACTGGCCAACCTCCCTCATACATGTGCATTTCATATGCACTTATGATGTAATGCACGCAATGAAATGACTTGATGAATATGAATAAATGAATTCTAGATCTTTGTGGGCATATCCCAGGGGGGTGAACCATGGTAAAACTATGTGTCCCTGTGTTGAATGTTGTCTTATTTATTTATGTTACTTTGTTTATGTTGAATAATGAATATGGTAGCAGTAAAATGTAGCGTGCACTAGGTTAAATCATGATATTTACTGCAAAATGAATGTTAATGAATGAATATGGTTATAGAATGGCAGATATAATGAAGGTTGAAGTAGAAAAAAATACATAAAATTCCCATGAGAAACAACCCTTCCACAATTGCATACATTTGGGTCCTTTAATCACCCATAAGCCATCTCAGGTGAGACTTCATTATGCACTCTATGCGCAGTGTTTCATTCTGGTCTCTAGAAGGGCTGATGGTTTGCAAACTTTTGTTGGAAACCTAAAGGTAGAACCTGGGTCAACCCAAAAATCCAAAAAATGGTTCCATTGTCGGCTGGAACTCAAAAGATCAGATTGGAAGGGATTTTATGAGACAGGTAGTGAAGAGAATGCAGTGGTAGAAGGGGTTTTTTAGTCCATGGAATCCAACTAAGAAGGAGAATGAAATATTGTTGGAAACAAAAAAAATTGAGTTTCCACAGAAAGACAATAGAAACTCCAAGTATACTCCACAACAATATTTTCATAGGTATGTGTTTAGTGATCTTCATGAGGTATCTTTCTGTTATTTTCCAGAGTTTCTACATGAGTGGATATTGAGATTGAAGGAAAATAATCCAACTAATCGGATAAGACCAGTAGAGTGGACTACTGAGAATGTTGCACGTTTAGAAAGGGTCAATAATAAATTCAAGCACTTAATATATTTCTGGCTAGACAATATTATTGTAGAATTTATTACTGAGTTTGTAGTAGATATTCCAAAGTCATACACTACTGCAGAGTAAGATTTTTTGAAGGGACCAAGAGGAAGGTATATTAGATCACTTTACACACCAATCAATATTTTATCGCATGATAAAGGAGATATGACAATGGAGTCAGACAACTAAATCACTCTACGTGCATGGGGGAACTCGGGGAAGCACTAAGGAAGATCTGAGATATGGAGAGGGATCTGGAGAGAGGCCAAAAGAAGGAAGCAATGGACCCCATTATGATGGATGAGGAACATATTAGGGAAATAATGGATAGAGGGGGAGTGAAGTGCAACGTAATACCCTACCAATATAATATAAATAGTAAAAATAGGGAAGTAGCCAAGAGAGAGGTCTTGGAAAATGATGAAGAGGAGGTAGAGGATCTTCGTGCGATGAGGCAGATTGAGAAAATATTGTGTGCCATATATGAGAGGAAAAATAGAGGTCAAGGGTTCAATGTAGAAGAAGGATCTCCATTCCAGATATGAATTAGTGTGGAACCCACAACCCCATGTGCGACTAAGACATATTAAGAATAAGAACCATTTAGACAACCAACAATTAGCGACAGAAGGATTTTAGTAGGACGAGGATCCAATGGAAGTTCAAGTGTAGGTACAAATTCAGCTAGTAGTAGTCAATTATCTACACTGTGCAGAGGTGGTAGTACAATAAAATTTACAATGGAAGGAACCAATCCAACTATTCAGTTACTACATTTTCATGGAGAAGGGTCGAAGGAACCAAAGAAGAATTTATTTATTTGTGAGAATATTTTAGCAGCCAAGCAGATAAAAAATGGATATAAAAAAGTGGCATAACTTGCAATCACATTCAGAGTTTTCACACTAGACTGGTATATGGGCCTCGTAGTAAACAACCCACAAGGAGCACTTACAACCATCGCAGATATGAAGAAGACATTAATCAATGAATTCCAATGACCTATTTTAGAAGATTAGTTTATGAATGGGATGATATAAAACAAACAAAATCCAGGTGAGTCGGATTGGGAGGTTAATCAAAATTTTAAGAGACTAAAAGGTAAGTTGAAGTATCCTATAACAGATATGCAACATAGACACTTATTTTTTAATTCATTATTGTCACATATAAAATATCCATTGAGGAAACATAAGTTCTAGACTCAGGATGAGGCTTTGCAAGTAGCCTTGCAATTAGAGGAAAACTAGTATTAACATACATATCCAAATGTATAATAGCTCAAAGAAGATATGAAGAATATGGAATTTCAGTTGAATCAAAACAAAGGTAAGGAGAAGAGGGAAGTTGTATGATGTACCTTGTGCAGAATAGAAGGACATCATAAGAATGAATGCCCAACATTTGCACAGTACTTGGGAGCATGATTTCCAAATTCTTTACCTATAGGAGGACCATGGTGTGAGATATGTAGAACACATGGACATGATCCCTATCATTGTCCCATGATGAAAAAGTGTCAAAAAGTTCCCAAGAATACATTCTGTAAATTTTGCAAGTTTGTAGGACATGAAGACAAGGATTGTAGAGACTTGGAAATAATGAAGAAAAGGACTTTAGATGCATATAGGATGCAGGATGAACCAATGTCGGGTCCACCCGTGAAACAATATAATAATGCACAAAAGTTCATAGTTCCACCACAGTATAATAATGTGCAACAATTGGCAACACCACCACCATATAATAATGCACAACCACAATATAACCAGGTACCACAATATAGTACACCACATGCAGATAATCAAGGTAACAGAGGAGGATGAATATTTAGAGGAGGTAGAGGACTAGTAACCTATCAAAATTATCATAAACTTGGACATTATGCAAGTGATTGTCGACAACCACTAGCGACATGCATTTACTTCCGCACAACAAATCATGACAAAAAAAATGTCCTACACTTTTAACAAAGATACAATAAAAAAGGAACCAGAACAATGAGAATTTTCAATGGATTGTTGTGGAAATCAGAGAAGAGGATGGGAAGAAGATCAATATAGTTACTAGAGGTGGAATAAAGATAGGAGTAGATGCAACAAAGAAGAATCAGGACCAATATTGGTGGGTCAGAAAGAATACAACACCTCAACAATAGTTTGATGCACACAAAGAAAAGGAGACATTCAAGGAGGTCAAACAAGAAATTTTGAAGGTGAATATTACTTCTACTTTCGATAGCAAGCTAGGAGATGATGTACTAGTATATGATATGCCTCATCTATTTGATCAGACTAGAAGATATCAGTCTTCAAAACAAGTAGGTAATCTAAGAAATGTTTTTGGGTCTTTCTTGAAGTTGTTGAATGACAAAACCTATTTACAAGTATTACATGGTCTATTGGAAAAGTGAAATTAAGGAGAAGAGATGAAATTAGAACAAAATAAAGTCAATCAAGTCCGTAAGAAGACAAGGACAAATAGGGAGTTCAGGTTAAATGAAAATATTGGAGATTTCAACATGGTTGACATCATATTAGACTTGGGGTCTGAAGTAAATGTTTTGCCTAAGAAGAAATGGGAAGCCATGGGAGAACCTACATTGGGATATTCACCTATTCAATTGAAATTGGAAAATCAACATAGGGTGATACCAATTGGTAGATTGAATGGAATACCATTGGATCTAGATGGTGTGTGCACTATGGAATACTTTGAGTTGATTGATATAGTGGATAATACTACACCTTATCCAACATTGTTAGGACTAGATTGGGATTTTGACAATTAGGTTATTATTAACTTGAATACTAGAAAAATGATTTTTGAATATGGAGAATAAAGAGTCATTGCACCATTAGATCCTTCAGAAGGAGGAAGATATGTTGAGCCTGCGAAAAATAATTTTATTATATAAGACATAAAACATTTGTATAGAACTACTGTGTGCGAGGAAGATTATGTTAACCCACCAATAGATGTAATGCTTAGCAGGAGAAGCATTAATTATTGCACTTCAGATTATGAGACATGACTGGAGAATTGGAAACAATGATTGCATGAGTTATCCACTAGAATATGTGCAAGAATGACATGCACACTGAGATGGGTTGGCACAGAGGTAAGAGAACCTCCAAATTTTATGGTCAAAATAATTTAGAAGATTTTTTAACAAAGTTTGAGTCAGAATTTTTTGAAACCCAGAGGTTACAAGTTTTAGACATTGCTTTGAAAGCTAAACCTTCACATTGGTGGGGTACTCATACAGAGAATATTCAAAATTAGTATCAATGCAAAATATTACTGCGCATTGGATTTGGCGCAGAATAGGAGAAGAAATATATGCAGAAATATGATAGAATAGGACAACCTAGAGAACATATAGATAGATATATAACCCAATGGATATTAGTACCACCATGGGAGTGGCCACATCACTTCATTCATACATTGGAAGGCATTCCAAGGAATTGGTATATAGAACTGGAACTGCATAGAGAAACTACAAATTGGGAGGATTTGCAACAAAATTTTGTGATCACATTCACATTTGAACATGAGAGTATATAGATAGTTATGGAACTAAATTTGGTAAAAGAGAGTATATTTGAAGAACTTGGAGTTGATATTGTATAAACTTATTATGTTACAATATCAACATGATATTGTAACAACTGTAACTGGAGTTGATATTGTAACAACTGTACATAGTTGATATTGTAACATGATCTTAGTTTATTGAAAGATCATGTTGAAGTGCTAAGATTGATGTTATATAGGTGTAGACAATTCCATATCTATTTGAACATTAAGAAATTCATATTAAACACATCATTTGGAATTTTTCTAGATCATGTGGTGTGTAAAAAAGGTTTGTTGGTTGATCCTGTAAAGATTGTTGTCATTGTTAATTTACCACCACCTAATTCAGTGCATCAATTAAAATCTATACTTGGTCATACAAGCTACTATAGGAAGTTAATAAGAAGCTATGAAAAAATTACTTCACTTACTGCGCCCATGGAGAAGTTATTAAAGAAGCATATTAAGTTTCAATGGAATTATGAGCGCCAACAGAGTTTGGAGATATTGAAGGAGAAAATGGTGACAACGCCAATTCTAGTGTTTCTAGATTGGTAAAAAGAGTTTCATGTTCATGTGAATTCCTCCTCAATATCACTTGGAGTAGTACTAACACAGCCAGGAGAAGGTGATATAGATCACCCAACAACATTTGCAAGCAGGAAACTATCAGATTCGGAAAAAAAATTACAATACAACATAAAGAGATGGTTTGGCTATGGTGTATGCATTATAGAAGTTCTAACATTATTTGTTAGGCCAATATTTTAAGATGTTTACATATCAATCTGCTCTTAGATACCTTCTCAATAATCTAGTGTTGGGGGGAAGAATATGTAGATGGTTGTTGCTATTCCAGGAGTTTGATTTTGAAGTATTTGTGAAACCTGAAAGATTGAATGCAGTACCAGATCATTTGTCCAGGATAACTAATGGAGAGGAACCAAGCATCTTGGAGGACAATTTACCTGATGCACAACTCTTTTCAGTATATATTGTTGATGAATATTTTGTTGTCATTATTGAATTTTTGAGTATAGGATTTGGCCCAAAGGAATACAATATTGCACAGAAGAAAATTTTGGTGGTTAGAGCTACAGATTACCAACTTATTGCAGGGCACTTGTATAAAATAGGAGTAGATAATATTTTAAGGAGATGTGTAATGGAGCATGAATGTTCCATCATTTTAATAGAAGCACACGAAGGAATAGATGGACGACACTATGCAGGGAAGGTTACTACACAAAAGATGTTATGCGCAGGATTATGGTGGCCAACGGTTTTAAAAGATGCAAAGAAATATTGTCAGAATTGTGATGTCTGTCAGATGGTAGGAAAGTCATCCAGGAGGGATGAGATGCCACTGAGACCTCATGTAACTCTTAAAGTGTTTGATAAGTGGGTAGTAGATTTTGTAGGACCAATCAATCCACCAGCTACAAGATTAGGAGCAAGATACATCATTACATTGACATAATATTTAAATAGATGGGTTGAAGCAACATCAGTGAAAGATTGCAGTGCAAAGACTACAATG
This sequence comes from Picea engelmannii, assembly GCA_009831015.1. Taxonomy (NCBI): domain Eukaryota; kingdom Viridiplantae; phylum Streptophyta; class Pinopsida; order Pinales; family Pinaceae; genus Picea; species Picea engelmannii. Next base: position 296,890 of record ML783576.1, on the reverse strand, counting down.
CACTTCTTGTTTGAACAAGTAATTACAAGGTTTGGATGCCCTAGAGTTTTGATGAGTGACCAGGGGACTAATTTTATCAATAGTACCATCCAGGAAATGTCTGAAGAATTTGAGATACATCATCATAAGAGAACTCCTTACCATCCTCAAGATAATGGAATACTGGAAGCATTTAATAATATTTTCGAGAATCCCTTAACAAAGATTTTCAATATAAACAAGGATGATTGGGATTTGAAGATACCAATAGTATTATGGGCTTATAGAACTACATGCAATAATATTATAGGGTAGACACCTTTCAAATTGGTTTATGGACGGGATTCAATAGTCCCTTTGGAATATTTGATACCTAGTCTACGCATTGTATCCATTACAAATAGGAGAGAAAGAGGTGCATCTCAAGAAATGTTGTCTTAGCTCATGGAATTACAAGAAAACAGGATTATGATTAGTTTCCATCAATAAGTATATAAATAAAATGATACATATTGGCATGATAGACACATTAAGAACACAAAATTTAAGGATGGAGATTTGGTTCTCCTCTATGACAGTAAATACCAACACCTAGGGAAATTCAGAATGCATTGCCTAGGGCCATATGAGATAAAATATGTCACATATGGAGGTGTTGCGCAACTGCATGATTTAAGAGGAAAGGATATTCAAGGATTGGTGAATGGAAGTCGACTGAAACTGTATAGAGATAGTTGACCCAATAAACCTCAATAGTCGTAACACATAAACGTAGAGTTGTACATAGTGTATATAGTAGGAGTTAAAAGAAGAAAAAGGAAGAAAAAAAATGGAAAAAGAAAAATAAAAAAAGATGTAGTAGATGGATAAGTGGTTTTTCATGTAGCGTTAATGATATAACACACACCATAAAATAAGTCAGGTGACATAACAGGAATATACTGTGCACCGAAGAAAGATGACTAGGAAGAAAACACGGTGCGACGGGACATAAAGCAAGCAAAAAAGGAAAAATACAATGGTGAGAGAAGTGGGATATGACAAAGAATCTAAGATAGGAACTATAAAAGTAGAAACCTTGCAAGGGAAGAATCATTTTTTCATTGATAAAATGAGAGCTAAGGAAGAAAGTCGAGCATGAGTAGGAGATTTCAAGGTATTCAGTGAGGATTCAGAGCCACTTTGCAAGATTTAGAAGAATGTTTCTGCTGAAGGTTGGAGCTCCTATTCGCACTGCAATAAAAACACACAACGCCATGAGATCTCCATAGGAGAAAGAAACCACTGAATCAATAAACCCTATTCAACCGAAAGGAGTGGTATATGTAGATTCCATTCCTTAACCAATGATTGAACTAGTTATCCCAATGATTATGGAGGAACAAGAACAAAAGGTTCTAGCGACATAAGAGGTGGAGGTCGAGACGTGGGAAGAAACACAAAAACCTACTGCAGAGAAAACCCTACACAACAACTTGTCTTAGGAGCACCAAAAAATACAACCAAGGAAGATGATGAGAGAATATAATCAGATGAGCCTAGAGGATAGGATGAAGTAGTGCAACAACTTGTCATAGCACCGACACAACGTACAAAAGAATAGTTTCAGGTGGAGGATGTTACAGGTTAAAAAGATTCATATGCAAAAGCATAAGAGGATGCACACCAAGAAGCAGGGCCATCGACAACTACATGAAAGAAAAGGGGAAAACAATAGTACATAGATCACCATGCATCTAGAAATAAGCAACACTGGTATTACCATGCATACCCGAAGGAGTCACGATCCTTCCTAATATTTTAGGATTTTTTGAAAAACTGAAGTATTTAGACCATGATGTAACATACATGGAAAAGTTCCCTAAGTTTGCACTTCAAGTCTATATGGAGAGAAAAGGAGCAAGTTCATCAAGAATTCCAGTTTTAGACCCAAAACAGTGGATAACAGGGTTGTATAACACATGGATAATGAACTTGTTATAAATACCTCATTTTGGGCGGGGTAAAGATGTAAACAACCACGTCAAACAATTATTGGAATTGGTGCATGGGGGTATTGTATGGATGGACAGGATGGTATCGATAGATGTATATCTAATTGCATAAATTACAGGTCCACCAACAAATGGAGAAAAAACATCACAATATTTGGATGCTAAGACAAAGGAGAAATATCTAATAGAGGAGATGAAGAATACATATGGCACTGAGAGAGGGTCCCAGGGAATAATAATAAACATAATCAGTGAGCCTGCAATGAGGTTGGAAATGAACTTGATGGATTGCAAATTGTTAAGGAAATGTCACAAGGAAGAAGAAGTTGCAAGAGTTATAGCAGCAATCGTGCAATGCACGAAGGGGACTTTACTTAGTTGGATCCCATACTCACTAAATTTATTTTTGGATGAGTGAAAAGATGCATAGGATCTTGGAACTGAGTTCCATTATACATGGTTGATAATATTGATAGCTTTGGTGGGTTGGGGAGAACAAAAATATAACTAATTTTACCCAAGGCCAGGAATGTGTGACGCAACAACGTATACGACATTATGGCACACCTCATATGCAAAAGAAATGAAGAAAAAATCCAGTATATTTTCCATGTATTATGATGAGATGTAGGAAAAGATAGCCAATACTTAGAGGATACCGCTAGAGGTAGTAAGGAAGAATCAAGGAATAAAAAATTTAAGGCTTCTATAAACAATATGTGGATCAAGGAAAAAAGGGATCTCACAAAGGAATTCCTACAACTAAGATATTGTGTGACAGCCGAAGAGGTGTAGTGGTCCATGAAATACTAGCTTGAAGAATGGAAAGTACCAGTAGTTTCCAAGAAGGGATCAAAAGGTAAGCAATAGGTAGAGGCTAACACATCAAAGTAGACAACTAGCCTAGCAACAAACACAAGAAAGGAAATAGAGCGTGCGAAGGAAACAAGGGGGAGTGTGAAATTTAGAAAGCCAAGGAAAAATAACCCTATTCCAAATCCTTCAGCGCATGAGAAGGACCACACATAAGTGCAGATAGAAACACTACCCATGAAGAGAACCATAGTGCAGAAAGGAGGGCAGTGAAAGAAGATGAAGGCACACAAGGGTTTCCATTAATTTACAATCACAGAAGATGATGCATACTTAGTCACTGAAAAGGTGCAGGACCATGCAACAGAGTACTATGAAAATGTTTAGAAGCGAAGAGAATTTATAATGAATAAGTTGACAGAGGATAAAGAGACATTGGAACAACTATAAATTACTATCGTACAACAAAAGGAATAGGTTCCTCAAAACCAGTGTTGGTTGTGGAGCCTGATTATCTTCCTAATTTAGAGGTCTTTTACTTTCAGTCATGTTTATATCCCATGAATTATTTACACCCCAGAAGTATGTACACTCTTCCACGCGGGGGAGTGCAGAGGGGGGGTACCCCCTCTGCGGGGTCCGAGGGGGTTATCCCCCCAGCTGAGGGGTCTGGGGGCAAGCGGGCCCCCGAAGAAAAAATTGCCTTGTAAAAGTATATTGTAATTTCATTGTAAATCTGGACCGTTCATTATATGGTCGCAGATCTAACGATAGAGATTATGTTAGGGTTTTTTTCCCTAGAAGGCAACCCTCTTTTATGAGGGAAATGTATTGCGGCTATGTAGGTTAGCAAAGTATTGTATTTTGAGAGAGGAGATTGTGAGAGAAAGAAGAGGAAGTTACAACAGGTTTTGTTGTAGGTTGTATCCCTTCATTTTGCTGGATAATAATAAAGAAAGGACCTAGCAATTTCTCTGGTGGACGTAGCTGACACTGGGTGAACCACGTAAATCTGTGTCTCTCTTGTATTGTGTATCTTCTATGTTTTATTTCCATATTTGTTTTATTTTATTGCTCCGTGGTCCTGTTTTTCTATCAACTGGTATCAGAGCGTAAGGTAACTCGCAGGAAAAGAGGGTTCCTAATTCGAGTGGGAGAAATGTCGGAAGATGTAAAGTTTAGGGTCGAGAAATTTAACGGCCAAAACTACTAGTTATGGAAGATCCATATGGAAGATTATTTATATCAGAAGGATCTATTCCTACCATTGAGTGGAGTAGCAAAAAAGTCGACGGCCATGAAGGACGAAGAATGAGAGATTCTTAACAAAAAGGATCTAGGAACAATACAGCTCAGCCTGGCAGCGTCGGTGGCTTTCAATATCTCAAAAGAAAAGACAACGAAGGGTTTGATGGACGTGTTGGCCAAATTGTGTGAAAAACCCTCGGTGTCCAATAAGGTATTTCTAATGAAGATATTATTTAATATGAAGATGTCGGAAGGTGGGTCTGTTGCAGATCATTTAAATGAATTTATTACGGTTACTATTCAACTAAGTTCTGTAAAAGTGGACTTTGATGATGAGGTTAGGGCTCTTCTAATCTTGTTATCATTGCCAGAAAGTTGGAATGGCTTGGTCATGGCTGTAAGTAACTCTGTCTCTGGTTCAAATAATTTAAAATTTGATGATGTTGTTGGTGTTATCCTTAGTGAGGAAATGTGACGGAAAAGCACAGGTGAGACATCAGGTAATGTGTTGAACATGGAGAACCGGGGAAGACAAAAGGATAGAGGAAAGGGATCAAGGAACCGTGGGAATTCTAGAAAGGGAAGATCCAAATCCAGACTTGGAAATATAGAGTGCTGGAATTGTGGGAAGAAAGGACATCTGAAGAAAGACTGCAGAGCTCCAAAGAAACAAAGAGATGGACAGTAGGAGAGAAATCATGAAGCAAATGTAATAGGTGATGTGTTACAAGATGCTTTGATTCTTTCTGTAGAAAATATTTCTGAGTCTTGGGTAGTAGATTCAGGGGCTTCATTTCATGCCACACCCCATAGGAAACATTTTCTAGATTATGTTCAAAGTGA
>ML783576.1:264848-288385 GCA_009831015.1 Picea engelmannii | reverse complement strand
AAAAAATTGCCTTGTAAAAGTATATTGTAATTTCATTGTAAATCTGGACCGTTCATTATAAGGTCGCAGATCTAACGATAGAGATTATGTTAGGGTTTTTTTCCCTAGAAGGAAACCCTCTTTTATGAGGGAAATGTATTGTGACTATGTAGGTTGGCAAAGTATTGTATTCTGAGAGAGGAGACATTGAGAGAAAGAAGAGGAAGTTACAACGGGTTTTGCTGTAGGTTGTATCCCTTCATTTTGCTGGATAATAATAAAGAAAGGACATGGCAATTTCTCTGGTGGACGTAGCCCACACTGGGTGAACCACGTAAATCTGTGTCTCTCTTGTATTGTATATATTATGTGTTTTATTTCCACATTTGTTTTATTTTATTTCTCCGCGGTCCTTTTTTTCTAACAACCAGATTGCTCAGAAGAAGACAATTCCATCCTAGGAGATGGTCCAGATTGTAGCGTCGGGGAATGGAAATTTTCCTATTACTCAAGATGTGTTGTAGATTGATGAGCAGACAATGCAGAAGAAATTGAAGGACATAGATCACTTGGACTTGGAACTTTTTAAGGTCCCCAAAAAGGCGCTATATAATCTACAAGTCAGTGTCGCGCATGAGATTCAATCGAGAGTTTGCGCAGATTCGACATATTTACAATTAGTTAAGCAAGTAAGTGAGACAAAAAATATAACACTCAACCAGGTGTAGGTTGACAACAAGGAAATAAATAAATGCATTAAGAAGATAGATCAATGAGTAGACAAAGTGCTTAAAACTATCTTAGACAACGCACAGGAAGGGAACGTACCCATAGAGGGTAAGATTGAGAAGATATAAAAGACTATGGAGGCTTATAAGAGCCACATAACAGAGTTGATGGAACTCCTAAGACCAAGAACTCCAGTAGAGTTTAGAACACAGAGGGAGAAGGATGTGACAAGATATAAGGAGAGTATTGCATAAAGCATATAGGATATCATAGAGTTATATGATATGAGCATGCAATTATGGGCTAATCTGTAGGAGGATGAGAAGCTGAAGCAACTAGAACATAAGGAATAAGGAGTAAATATTGTAGTGCAGAAACTCAAGTAGAGGAAGAAATAAATAAACATATTAGATATGTTGAAGAGTGTGGAGGAATTGAAAAACCTATAGGAAAAATTGCAGAGATACATGCAAAGAAGAAATCAAGGCAGGATAAGTTGGAGCCAATGCAAGAAGGGGCAGTGAAAATGTTGAATGATATTGATGCAACCAAGGGGTAGATTGGACAATTTATTTTGGAGACTGAATTTTTGTTGAAGGAACATATCATTGCGTAGACTATGGATTCTATAGCAGAGAAGAGCGCAAAAATAAGCACTCGATTTGAAGAGATTGTAGGAAAATTCCACGCACTGGAGAAGTCAGTGAATGATGCAAAAACTATCTAAGTAGCTCGGGACGAGCCACAACTAAGTGTTAGGGGCATGTTGGTGCATGCCATTTTGGGGATAGCGTAGCAATCAAGGAAGCAGTTGAGAAAGGGACCAGAAAAGGAGTGCGCTGGAGAACAAGGAAAAGTAGTGTGAGGAAGAAGAAAGTCAAAGGAAAAGAAGAAGGACGTGGATCAACCACGCACACAAGAAGTTATAATGTTGAAAAACCTAATCCACTCAGGGTTATGGTTTTCGTCATTGATGTAATGGGTTTTAACCCAATTGTTTAGTATAAATATGTATTGTAAGATATGAGGAGATCCTCTACCCATCTATGATCTCAAATCTATCTTATGTCATGAAATTTAGTATTGAATGAGTTTTTGAGTGGTTGTTTTGTGGTTGAGAGATGTGGATCTAATACTGATTCAGTTTTGGAGACAAATTTATGGATTGTAATTGAGGGTCAGGTTGCAAGTTGTGGATCTTAGTGTGACACTATTCAACCTCCCTTATACATGTACATTTCATATGCACTTCTGATGTAATGTGTGCAACACAATGACTTGATGAAGATGAGTAAAAGAGTAATGAATGCCAGATATTTGTGGATGTAGCCCAGGGGGGGTGAACCACGGTAAAACTATGTGTCTCTATGTGTAATGGTGTATTATTTATTACTTCCATTTTTTTTATGTTGAATAAATGAATTTGGTAGCAGTAAAATGCAACACACACTAGGCTAAGTCATGATATTTACTACAAAATGAATGTTAATGAATGAATATGGTTATAGAATGGTATATTTTATGAAGGTTGAAGTATAAAATAATACTTAACATACCCATGAGAAACCTCCCTTCCATGATTGCAGACATCTAGGTCTTGCAATAACCCATGAGCCATCTTGGGTAAGACTTCATTGTGCACTTTGTGCGCAGTGTTTCCTTCTGGTCTCCATAAGTGACGATGGTTTGTAGGGTTTTATTGGAAACCTAAAGGTAGAAATCGGGTCATCCCAAACATCCAATAGTGCTACACACATCTTTTGGCTTAGATATTAGAGAAAAAAGACATATTATACACAAAAATCCACCTCAAATACATTTACTAAGAAACATGAAAAAATATCTATGACTTACTATTAAATATGGTCAAAAACAAGTATTAAGCCATATTATGGTGGAAAATGTGCCTAATATGAGCCTTTGGGATAGGCAATAATTGAGCTCATCATCACCCCCAAACTGAAACTTTGCACATCGTTTATGAAACAAAATCTTGTTCCTCTTCTCTCATTACTATTGTTGTTTTCCACTAAACTTCTGGCCACTATTAGGCTATTTATCTGTACCTTGTTGTTGTTCACTATTCCATTGTTGTTAAACACCTTGCTACTTCTCAACAACTTGCCTCTATTCATTATCTTGTTGTTGTTCATCAACCTACTGGTGATCACTTAATTCTTGTGTCATATACCATGCCACATATCTTGTGATGGCTTATTGCTCATGATATCCATTACTTTTCATAATCTTAGCCCACTCTTCTTCTTCCTCTCCCATGTTGAGGTTAGCCACATGTGCTATAGGGAGAAGGAGTAGGGGGTTCATATTCAACCCAATCCTTATAGTTTTAATTTTCCTTAAGGCCTCTTTGTACCAAGGTGTCCTTTGGAGGGAAAGTTGCAAGGTATTGGGGGAGTTTGGCTCTTTGATTTGTAATCCATGAGGCAAGGAGTCCCACCTCTTGTGGAAAGCCTCTACTGTATATTTACCCAACAATATTAATGATTCATCTAGATGGGCCATTGATTTCCTTTGCTTGACTCTCCAACCTGGGGTTATATATTTATCTAAATAGAGGTTGTGATGGTTGGTTATAACATCCCTAGGCCTAGCTTCCTGAACTCTAATCCACAAAGGTGTTTGGATTTATTCTTATTTGTACTTATTGAATTCTTCTTCCCTCATTTCTTCATTCCTTAGCCATGATACAAAGGCCATCAATTGGACATCTCGCACATATGTATTGGAATTCCAATTTTAGGGGTGTGGTAAGATGAGGTTATGTAGTTAGAATTCACACAGTCTGGCCCTTTCCTCCATGTTACATCACTGATATGAATCCAAGAAATACTTGGGGGTATTAAGGTTGAATTTTTCCAATTTATCCAAGTGTTCAATGTGATTTTTATGCCACTATTATTTTAGGAACAATGTGTATGTCCTAGCTAGTGGTTTGAATTCCAACATCTCTACATACACTTTAGCTATTGTCTTGACTACAACTTCCATAATTTCCACATGTTCATTCTTGTCATGCAGTTCTCTTTTTGTCTTGTTTAGTTGTTGTTGCAACTTATGATTTTCCACCTTCAATTTATGGCTATATTCCACTTTTTTCATTGTCATAATCTGAAATTTTTCCTGCATAAGTTGGAACTGGTTCTCCAACTCTTGAGATACCTCTTCTTTATGTTCCCCTTTGTCATTTTTTCCATATTTTCCATTTGATGACATCAACTTTGGCCTTCTCTAATTCTAATAATTTTGCAATGAATAGATTATCTACATGGGTCTTTTCTTGGAGGTCCCTTCAATAGGGAGTGGTTTTTCATCTTTCACTCTTATCTCCTCTTGAGGTTCCTTCCCTTTTTATTCTTTTGACACTTCTGTACTAAGATAATCCTTGACCTCTTCCACTTGGGATGTAATGGTGAGTGGAGTAGTTAGTATTGAACTCTTGTTCTTTTGATTCCTTCTAATTCTGTTGGATCTTCTTCTCCTAGGATGCACCCATTCTGAACTAGTGATTTTTAAGGGAATGACATAGGGGGTCCCTAGATTAGTTAAAGCATCAACCACTTCCTTATCCTTTTCATACACTTTCTTCTTTTTCTCCTTCTTTTATTGTTTTGATCTTTTGGGCCTAGTTATTCTTTTAGGTTCTTCTCCCTTTTTCCTATGTTCTTCACTCATTGCTTCATGTGCCTCTTCAAATGCTTATAGATCCATATTTATGAAATCTTCCCACAAAATCTTGTTCTTTAAATGTATGAGGGAATATGGAACTATCAATTTTGTGAACCCGTGATGTGCCAAAAATTCCTATTTTGCATTCTTCACTTTGAGGCTCATTTCCTTAAATTATTGGAGGAGTGTTACACATCAAAGATACTCACTTTGATAGTGTCGCAAGTGTCACATTTTGCTCACAAGTGTCGCAAGTGTCAAGGAAAGCATACTGCCATGATGCCTATGTCGTGCCTATAAAGACATGAAAAGGATACTTGAAACACCTCAAACATTTGCTTTGGAAGAGGAGAAATGAGTCAATAGGCTCATGAACTTTTTTCCATCTGAAAACACTCAAAAAACTAAGTTTTTGAAGGAGAGCGCTCCCCTATACCTCTTCTGGGAGTGTGGGAACTCCTCCTTACACTGTCTGGGAGTGTTATAAAGCTTCTTTGGCCATTTTGAGGGAGCGTTGGTGTCTTTAGGAGTGTTGGCGCCCCCCTTAAGCCTACTGGGGAGCGCTACAGCGCTCTGATGGCCCTTTTGAGGGAGCGCTGCCTATTCTGGGCAGTAGTTAAGTTGTTGAGATGAATGGGGGAAGGATCTTTCATTCTTAGAAGGCAGTTGGGTTCAAATTCTCAATCAAGCCATGATCTTAGGGCAGATCCTCAACTTAAGGAGGAAAATCCTCAACTTCCCCAAGGATATCTCAAGTGGTTAAAGCCTCTCCAAGGCTATATAAGCAAGATTTCTCATGGTGAAAGAGGACTGGAAATGGAGAATGACACCAAACTTATGATCTCATAAGTGGTGCTGGAACAAAGATATTTTGGAAGCAAGAGACCTATGATCTCATAGGGATCAATTAGTGAAGTTGTCATCATTCGGAGTGTGGATCTTTTGAGCAAGGGGTAGACAAGGAGGACTTGACGAAACTGCTGCAATTCATCTATGGATGTAAGAAATGTTTTGTCCTCATTAATATAATTTGCTTGGCCTGTTTCTTTCTAATTTTTGTTTAATCTCACATGAATTAGTCTCTTTAGTAGATAGACCTATTTCAGACTAATCTTGATAGAGTAGGAAGTGGTCGTACTTTGTTTGTCTACAGGGCTGATCGAAGAACGAAAGATTGGAGCTCAACTTGGAGCATGCAGGGACAAACACCGGTAAAATGTACTTCTTTTCTCCTTCCTTCTCACACACTAGTCCACCTAGATCTAAAAGGAAGTCAGTGACCATGATAAGCACTTTCTGTCTTCGAGTTAAGAGCCTATCTCTTTGAGGAGATCTACCTGTTCGCAGGGAGATTTTCCTTCAACAAGGAGGAAGTAAGGAACACTCAATTTCTTGTGTGGTTCTTGATTTGAAAGGTGTCTAAGTTGGTGTAGGAGCTTGAACTGGTAGGAATATACCACACTCATTCTTTCCTCACATGTGATGTACTTTATGATGTGATAGGCCACTTCTTACCAAGGATGAGGGAGGGTCTCTCTTTCAATACCATTCTTGTCTTCATCAGGTTTCTCATTTGGGAGGAAAAATGATTTTTTGGTAGTAACAGATTCTTGTCTACCCTCTTTATTCCAAGGAATGACCATGGGAAAACTAGTTTTCCTACTGATGGAGGAATCATTGATTCTAATTACCAATCCCCTTACTGTGGCCACATACTCTTGCTCCTATACATTCTGAAAGTTGAGGGAAAATTACATTGCCACCTCATCATCATACCCTCTTATTCTTTCAAAATATCCCATCCAATAACACTTTTGAAAAATCTCCAATATCTCTGGATTATCATAGATCCTAGAAGGTTCTGTTGGTTTCCTCTTCTTAAACCCAACTCCCATGGTTGATGTTGATGAGTTAAACTTTCAAGGATAATTACTTAAGTCTTTGAAGAGAGAAAAATGAGAGAAGAATTGGTTACTGGTTTCCTATGGAGGCCCTTTTCAGAAAATGTGATAGCTTGGATTTGTTTTAGGCACTCATGGTGGTTAGAAAAATTCAGCAAGAATTTACTTGGAAAAAACAAAAAACAACTGAGGGTTCTTTAAAAAATTCAGGACACGATGATATTTATATAGTTGTTCCTGTAGGAAAGGTGTAAGAAAATTTCTATAGGAATTGTTTTCTACAGGACTATATAATTCAGTTTCTATAGGATACAATTTTTTCTCAAAAACTCATACAAATCCTAGAAGTAGTGAATTCCACCATGGGTTTGCAAAACATAAGATTTTTGACAGTATCTGAGAAGACTTTAACACATGGAGAGTGATTTCTTTGTCTATGTGGGTTTTAATGGCTACATGTAGCTGCTTGGTTCCTAGAATGACTTCCCTGGTCGAGTGCTTTTCTTGTCTTCCTCACCTACAAGCTCGTTTCCTTACTTAGCACAACTTGAACTCACCCATCTTTCTTCACAATTTCAAAATGGTGATTCAAATACCTTTTAATCCGAGTTATGCCCAAACTTCGGATTAGAGTGTTGTCTTGTCATAACTATCAACCTGATGTATTAATTACTCATTAACTCATCCTCTCGACTCTTTGGAATTATCCTCCACTTAAATTACTTAACTCCACATGTTAATTGAATCTTTAGCACGAATTATGGCCATCCACCAATTGACAATACTGGAGAACATTCTCATTCTCATTACCACATTAGACTTTTATACATGTTTTGACCATATAAAATAAGCAAGTATATAATTTCATGAGGCTTAATGAATGTTTAATAGGAAATATAAATGTGTTACCTTTGTTACCTTTGCATGCATCTAAATTTTTGTTTGCAGGTGGTTGGAGTAATGGAAGATTGTTTTGTTGGTCGTCATTCACTGGGATGATTGCTCGCTTGAGGATGTGAAGATCTCTTCTTGACATTGGTGTTGAAGAATTTTCTCTTTGATATTTGTTTTGCATCTTTCCTTTACAAAGAAAGCTCGAATGTACTTTCTTCACTTCTTTCTATAGGATATAAAGTATCTTGTAGAATTTTGTTTTTCTCATGCTGGAAATTTTCTACAGGATACAAAGTATCCTATAGAAATGTGATTGTGTTGTCCCGATGGTTGGATATGATGTAGAAATGGCTGGAGAAGCTTTTGATGTTGTTGATTATTGCTAGTGTTGATTTTCTCCATTGAATCTTGATAACGATTGCATGGATGATCCTATAGATGGATCCTATAGAATCTTGTAGGGAGATCCTATAGAAATTTGTAGGATAACCATGTAGGTTTCTTTTATTGAAACAAAGGGTAAAATGTAATTGGTTGAATATGGAAAGGGGTATTGATGAATGGAAAAAAAAAAGGAAAGACAAGGATATTTAAATGGAAATGATGGGAAATGTTATGTATGGAAGATGCTATGGGAAGTATGTATAAACTAAGAAGTTGCTTATTACTTTATTTACTTGTCGCTAACTATTTGTTGATTTCCTCCTTGTGCAGATGGTTGTTGCGAATGTCTTGGGTACCTCCAAAGAAAAATTTAGTATTCTAAAATCTTTATTCCTCTTTTTTTTTCCCTTGAGGAAGAGGAGATATTACTAATTTTCATCAATATATTTCCTTATCAATCCTTTGGGATTTTTTTATTGATGAGGATATTTCTTTTTCCCTCATATCTGAGACTGCCTCCATTGGAGTTTTTCACCCATAGATATGTCCTAGATGCCTCAGGGAGGTTTTCATCTAGGAATTTTATTCCTTCCTCTTTTTTTTTTTCATATCTCATTATTTGGATGGATTGAGATCATTTCTTATATAAATGACATTGATATTTTGTGTCTTTACTATTGTTGTCAACTCTTCCCTTGTCATTGTATTTTTGTAAAATGTTATCCTGAATCCATTTACTAGCAATGTATTATTTTCTTCATCAATGGCTTTGATATGTATTGAACCATTATAAAAAAAAAATTCAATGGTGTAAGGCCCTAACCATCTTTTCATCATCTTCCCTTTGAAGTCTTTGAATCTTCAATCATATAAGAGGGCTCAATCCCCTTCTTTAAACTTATTATTCTTAATTTTCTTGTCATGCCAATATTTTCTTTGTTGTTGCACTACTTCAGTGTTGAAGAGTGCTTTCATTCTATACTCATATAAGGAATTTAGTTGAATCAATATTTCCCTTTGTGTTGATGGTAAATCCATGTCTAATTCAATTGTCATCCTTAATGTATGGTATTCAAATTCAATAAGGAGCATGGATTTTTTATCGTAGACTAAATCAAAGGGTGTGAGCCCACTAGTAGTATTCCATGTGATGTTGTATGCCCATGTTTCTTCTATGAATTTATTTGACAAATTTTTCTTGTTCATGTTCATTGTTTTGGTGAGGATGTTCTCCATCTCTTGTTTGGTGACTTCAACCTGTCGATTTTATTGTGGATGGTAGAGTGTTGATTTCCTATGAATGATGATGTGTTCCTTCATGATTTATTCAATAAGTATGGATGTAAATTGAGGTCCTTGTTCTGTGTCTATCTATCATATATAACCAAACCTTGAGAATATGGATTCTTGGAGGAATGCAACTACATTTTTTTCTGTGGCATCCTTCATAGATTTTACTTCATCCCATTTAGTCAGATAGTCAGTGCATACCAATAAGTGCCTCTTTTTCCCTGATGGAGGATCAATTGGGCCTATAAAGTACATGCCCCACTTGTCAAATGGTTCCAACTATACTTGGGGTTGCAATGGAATCTCATTCCTCTTTGTTAGCTTCCCCATTCTTTGAAATTCATCAGAATGTGAAGTGTATTGTTGAGCATCTCTTTGTAGGAGCGACCAATGGTATCCAACTTGTAATATCTTGTAAGTTTTTCTATTTTATGTATAATGTCCTCCACATGGTTCATCATGACAAGAATGTAGGATATCATATACCTCATCCTCTCTTATGCATATCCTCAATACTTTATTTGGGAAAAGTTTGAATATTTAACCTACTATCCATGTATAAGTTGAGATTTTCCAGATAATCTTGCATCTTTCTCTGTAGGAGAAATGTTGAGGAAATTTCCCTATTGTAAAATAATTTGTTATGTCAACAAACTAGGGGGTTTGTGTTGATATGAAAAAGAAATTCTTATATGGAAACTGATCATCAATCATGTCTTCTTCAGTAGGAATATTCAATCTGGACAAAAATTATGCAACTACATTATGCTTGTTGGGTTTGTCAAGAATATTTAGATCAAATTTATATAATAACTAAAACCATATAATCATTCTACCATTGATGTCAGGTTTGTTCATCAAGTATCTAATGGAAGCATGATATGTATGTAAAAAAATTGTATACCCTGTAACATACTATCTGAATTTATTTAGAGCATGAACTACTACTAAAAATTCCTTTTATGTAACAATGTAGTTTAGTTCTGCACCAACCAAATTCTTACTTATAAAATATATGGCATAAGGCATGCTATATTCATGTTGTACTAAGAGTGATTCTATGTGTTTATCTAATGCACGAGTGTGAATATGAAATGGAAGATCCCAATAAAGACCTTGTAGCATAGGAGCAATTGAGAGTTTTTGTTTTATTGTTTTAAATTCCCATTGAAATTTAGAGTACAAAATAATCTCCATCCTTGGATAAAAATGTAAACATGGGAAAAGTTATCTTACTAAAATACTTGATAAACCTCCTATAGTATCATGTATGTCCAAGGAAACTTCTGATATCTTTTGGTTTCATAGGTGTAGGAAGTAGGGTGATGATTTTGATTTTGTTTTTATCTACTTCAATCCCCCTGGAGGAAATATGGTTTTCTAACACAATCCCTTCATTCATCATCATATTACATTTTTCATTGCTAAGGGATAGGTTCATTTCTCTACATATTTGGAGAACCTTATCTATATTGTCTAAGGCCTCATCAAAACACTTTTTGTAAGGGGTAAAATCATCCATGTAGATCTCAACTTTATCATGGATGAGTTCTGAAGAGATGTTGAGTATCGTTCTTTGGAAAGTGGCTAGGACATTACATAGGATGAATGTTAAGAATTTGTAGACAGATGTTCCCCAAGGACAACTAAATGTGGTTTTGTCCTGATCTTTAGGACTGATCTAAAATTTAGTTGTGTTATCGCACAAGTTGTAGGTTGGACAAAGCCCAACCCAACCACCAAAATGGAGACAAATTAGAGAGAACCTATCCACTGTCACATTAGGCATGTGTTACTATCATTTTAGAGGTGAGGTAGTCACCTCAAGGTGGGAATCTCGGTGACCCTAGGGGGATTGAGATGTAAAATGTGATATATGAATTGATTCCCCTAAAGGTCTATTTTCTAGATGGAAAAGGGAACTTGGTAATGAGTCTTGAGGGTTGATTGGGGTGTCTTATTGGGTAGATATTTTCCTAGGTTAATGGGTTTTCCCAAGTGATCCCTCTTTAATCCATGTGAAGTGAATTAAGTGATTAAGGATCAAGACTCAATGGGCACGAGTTTCATGAAATACAAGGGGTTATAGTGTCTCATTCATGGGTGCCTTTGTATAGGCTGTGTGGCACCTTAGTTTGCAATTCATTTTTTCCAAGCCCATTGTTTTTCCATTATTTGCTTCTTTCATGTTTAAAGGATGAGTTGAAGGCCACTTTTTTGTCATGGTGTCTAGATAATGACAATGTCACTCACAAATAACTTGTGGAAATGATAAGGTTGGCTCATGATGAGACCCCCCTTTTTCTCATTTGTGCAACTGAGAACCACTACCCTATCTTGGTGGCCAGATGATGGTAATTTCATACCGCTAGATACCCATGATCATGATAGACCGAATCGTGATGAGACCTCCTATCCTCCAACTAACCCCCTAAGAATTCTATCATTTTTTCTTGTGGTTCCCCCTTTTTCTTACAGAGAAGCGTTTCATTTCTTTCTTTGGGGATCCCTGGGCGATGCCTCTGGAAGGTTTATATATATGATTTCATCTTTTTTAACCAACAACAATCCATATGGGCGATGGACATTCAACCCCTTCTTCCCATAGAATGAGGGACAACCCCTTCTTGGGTCAATACGCCCTAAAATCCCAAGAGATAAGGAAATGGGGGGTTTAAGTGATGGAAAGTTGTAAGTATGGTTGAGAATGGTATGATGGATATTTAAGGGAGTTCCTAGTAGCAAACCCATTCCTTAGGAAGACCACTTACTAGGTCACAATGTCAACCACCACAGTGAAATAGGGAAAAATGCATAACAACCAAGCATATGTCATGAAATTAAAGAAATATAATATACAACATACTCAAATGCCTCAAATATTGAAATGAAACTCTCCATAATACCTGACTTGTACCGTATGAAGCAAGGCCTAGTGCCTCTCAAAAGCCAACTGGTGTGGTGGATGCCATCTGAAAATCATGACCTCTTTTGGTGGTGAGAAGGGTCTCCATATGTGCAAGTGGATATTGTCAATAATGTAGTCTCTCTTCACTCCATATCTGCAACCTGAGGGGATCAAGACATAATCTTCTTAGTTATCCAACAAAATGGGGATAACATCTTGCTTCTACTTGGGGACATGTGCTCATCGTAGAGTGGATGAGAACCACAACATCTCCTGGTAGACTCGTGCCTAATAAAAGTTATACAAAAGAATAAGATCATCTAGGGTGGTTTTATCACCCTTCATCCATATACATAAAAATCAAAAGTAAAAACTAATTCGGAAAATAAAATGTTTGAAATTTTTTCAAACATTTCTAAAATAAGCATGAAATCAATATGCAAGTAGAAAAAAATGAAATATGAAATGCATCTAAATTAATATGAGAAATCAATATGCAAATGCAAGGAAATCAAGATGACCTACCTACTTACCTGGGGCATGGGCCCTGAACAAGTCATGTGCCCTAAACATAAGGTTGGAGAAGAGATCCATCCACTAGTAATGGCATATTTCTCCCATCTAAGGCTATTAGATATTATTGTTATTTGTCAGAGTTCTTCTTGATGATGTAAGGGCCAAGCCACGAGTTTTCATTTCTCTGGTCATACCTAGGTTTTCCCTTTATCTTGTTCCACATGAGTGCAATAATTCCTTCATTAAAATTGATTCAATATGTACTCTCAATGTATGGTTATGAAGGAGGTTCTATGCAAACCATCTCTTTGATAATTTCTTCATGTTTTTCATATTCTTTATTCAAAATATGGATAGACCCTGGCTCTTTCCCATGGTACTTTTCAATTTTCTCTTTGTATTCATCAATCCATGGGAGAAACATCTCTATGGAGTCTTCCTATATGAAGGGTATCTTAGATGGATCATACTCAATAATCTGTGGAGGCACATTATAATCACGTTCATTGACATAATCATGGCCATTAGGATCCATCACATGTTTATCATTCTTTTCTCGACTGTGTAAGATATCATATGTGCCATATCCCAAGGGAATGTATGCATGGGTAGGGTTCATGATAAGTAAACCCCCAAGGGAAGAAGACTAGGTCCTAGACAAAAGCATCCCCCAAGCATCTGGAACATCGATCACTACTATGTTTGTGATGAGGATGATATGTGGAAAATTGATCAGAAAAACCTCAACATCCTCACATACCTCAAAAAATTTGACCTTTTTATAATCAATACTACAGACATTACCATAAGGTTGGGCTGTTTTCAAACCAAGTTGTTCCATCACTCTCAATGACATGACATTCATTGAGGCCCCAGAATCAAGCATGTAGTTGTTGAAGTGGAGGCCATTCATGCTTAATGAAAGATAGAAGGGAGGATTCTTGTCTCTTTGTCGATCAAGATACATAATGTTCAAAACAATAGGAGGGCCTTACTTCTTAGTTGGCACTTGTAATACTTTCAAGATTTCCCTTTTCACAGAAGGGATCTTACACATTTCTGTCATTGGGACCATCATATTCAATTTTCCAAACATGTTTGTAACATCTATATTCAACTGAATCTCGTCTGCGGGAGTTGGCTTAGGAAGAAAATCATGTATTGGAGGTGGAGGTGGTGGGGCCACCTTCTTTGCTGATGGAAGAGGAATTTCAGGATGTGATGGAGGGGCTGAAGCTTTATTTCTTCTAGTGCATGTCAAATATTCCCTCCTCCTTAATTCCTTCTTCTGATCATCTGTTAACTGATTCAAGGCCCGAAGTCTCCCATCTCTTTCTCCTCGTCATATGGCTTCATTGATTTGTTCTTGTGTGACTTGTTCCTCTTGGAACATGTAGATCATATATATGAAATTCATATCATCAGGAGAATATAAATATCATTGTGGGCACTTATCTTCTCTGTGAGGTTCTTGGCATGGAAGGCACCAAGATCCTATGTCAACCGTCCCAATTGGTTTCAATGTATCTCGGGCCTTTGCCTCTTGTTGAGGCCTTGGTTTCCAATCTGTGGCATATCTTTGCTATTTGGAAAACTGAGGTCTGAGAGCATATTGATTCCTCTCTATAGTAATAAAACGACCCATAATATGATTTTTCATCTCGGTAAACTGAGTACTCATTTGATCTATCATTTGAGTCAAGAGGGAAATCAGATCGGGAGCTCTGTTGTTGGAAACCTTAGTCTTTGTTTCTGCCTTGGCATGAGGGTACTAGAAATGTACCACCCTTGAATCAAGGAGATTCTCTTCAATGTTAGCACTGTACTCTTTGGCATGTGCCAACGGTGTGGGTTTCTTATCCTTCAGAATGAAGCAAAAATTTCCCTTCAAAGGCGTTCATATAAAGGAGACAAAGTAATGAGGCTATAGGAAAAAATTCTACTGGAATCAGATTATGCAACCTGTCAAATATGGTATTAAATTAATTTTCTCTCTCACTCTCCTTTTTATTTATCTTATTGAACTGAACTCCAAGAGTCTCACCGTCTATATTTTTTGACCATTTTCTATTAAATAAGTTAGCAAAAGCTTCATAGGACATGAGATGTTTGTCAAGGAGGCCTTTGAACCATTCAAGATATTCTTCAGTCAATGATGATGAAAATAACTTCATGGCTACATCCTCATGTTCAATCCCTGCATTTTCCATGTCTCGGCCCATGACATAAATATGATCCTAAACAGTTACTAAATTATTCCCTGGGAACTTTGGCAACCACTTAGACTCTTTTGGCATTGTATTAGGGTATCCATGGATAATGGATATGTTAAGGGGTTTGTAGAGGTTTATTGCCCAAGGGTAAGTCATTGGAGTAGGGGGAAGGGTATCGTGGAAGAGGGTTTTGACAACGAGATAATTGAGGGGGGGTATTATTTGGTAGACCTTATAAGGATTGAACCTCCCAGGGGGAAAATGCTTAGAAGAGGAAGGGTTCTGGGAAGGTGGAGTCGCTATATGAGCTTCAAGAGGAGCTCATCAATAAAGGTGGAAATGGAATGTCCCTTGGGTGGAGTCGCCAGGAAAGATAGGGTAAAGGATTTGGGATAGATTTCCAAAGTGAATTTATGGTTTGAAAGAGGATTCAAAATCCTCCTTGACAACGATGCCAAAATGTTATTGCACAAGTTGTAGGTTGGGAAAAAGTTGATCGAACCACCAAAATGGTGACAAATTAGAGAGAATCTATCCATTGTTACCTTAGGGAGGTGTTCTTGTCACTTTAGAGGTGAGGTAGTCACCTCAAGGGGGGAATCTTGGTGATCCTAGGGGGGATTGAGATAGAAAATGTGATATATGAATGAATTCCCCTAAAGGTCTAGTTTCTAGATGGAAAAGGAAACTTGGTTGTAGTATCTCATCCATGGGTGCCTTTATAGAGGGTGTGTGGCACCTTCATTTGCAATGCATTTTTTCCAATCCCATTTGTTTTCCATTCTTGTTTTATTTCATGTTTTAAGGATGAGTTGAAGGCCATTATCCTGGTGTGGTGTCCATATAATGAAAATTTCACTCACAAATACCTTGTGGAAATGAGAAGGTTGTCTCTTGATGAGACCCTCTTTCTCTCAGTTATGCAACTGAGAGCCACTACCCTATCTTGGTGGCTAGATGATGGTAATGTCATACTGATAGATCCCCATGATCATGATAGACCGTCTCGTGATGGGACCTCCTATCCTCCAACCAACCCCCTAAGAATTCTATCATTTATTCTTGTGGGTCCCCTTTTTCTTATAGAGAAGCATTTCATTTCTTTCTGGAGGGATCCCTGGGAGAAGAATATGGAAGGTTTATATATATAGGTTTTTATGTTTTTTAACAAACAATAGTCCCTTTTGTCCTTCAACCCTTTCTTCCCATAGAATGAGGTACAAACCCTTCTTGGGTCAATACACCCTCCCATATCTAAGCTTGACAAGTCACATAATGTATTTGAGCACTTATTTGTTTGACCAGGTAATGTTTGATGCACATGCTTAGGTGGCTCATTTATTGATTTGATTTACTCATCATAATATTATGACTTGGGATCCTTGGAGGGTGTGCTTATCTCTCTTTCTAGGAACTAGTTGGTGGACAATTTTGGAGGAACAAGCCTATCTTAGGATTCCATGGGGCTTGAATCCCATAGGTTGGATGCCAAGGGTCTGCATGCTGGATGAGAGAGACATACCTTCAGAGGCCTAGAAGACATGACCAAGCCCTCACATGCCAAACGTTTTTCCTAGGAGGGGAAACACGTCATATTTGGAGGCATGATGTCACCTAGAAGGGCTAGGGTTTGGTGGTGAAGTTATTACTCATTGACACATGGATGTTTTGAGGAGAAGAAGGCCTTTACCATGAGGAGATGGCCTAGATTATTGACATGTATCCTTTGGAGGTATAAGAATGCATCTCGAACTCCAATGACTTTCTCCTAGTGTCAAAATGTCCCCTAAAGGGGTGACATCACCTTAAGTTAGGGTTTTATTTTGTGTAAAAGTAAATTTTAAGTGAATTTTTTAATATTATTTGGTTTCAAGGGGTAAGACAAGGGTGTTGGCATGTTTTACAGGCAGCATATTCTTGTCATTGATGGAAAGTACAACAACGACAATGGCTTAAGTATAGGAAGAATGTGTCGGGCCGGCACCATAAGTATTTTGGGAAGACGCAACAGAGAAAGCTCGATAAGATCAGAAGAGATAGTCTAGTGTATGCGTGTTTGTCATTGATGGCAAAGATCACGGCCAACAACGCAGGGATAATGGCGTAAAAATGAAGAGAAACAATGATCGTTGGATCCCATTCAAAATTCCCGATGACCATCATATTTGAATCCAGACAGGAGGAGCACAAAGATGGAGGAAATATCTCGGGAATTAGATTTGAGCGCAGGGTCCGACCATCGTTGGATCCAGAAGAACATGCACGTACTTTAAAGTGCTAGGAGAAGTGGGCTTACAAAATCCCAAAAGCAGGAGGACCGTCCATCTTCGGGCAGGACACGTGGTCACAGATCAACATTTCACTGACTGGAAAGTCAAAGGAAGGAGGTTCCCTAACCTCTCGAAATCGCGAAATGTGAAACGCTGAAATCCCGAAATAAGCACATCAAAATATCCATTTCTGAGTTTCGGATACCAGGAGTTGGAGGAGTCAAGATTCGAGACTCTTCATCACAGGAGTCTTGAAGTTGCGAAATGAGAAACGCCGAAATCCCGAAACAGGCACATCAAAATCTCCATTTTTGAGTTTCGGATACCAGGAGTTGGAGGAGTCAAGAGTCGAGACTCTTCATCACAGGAGTCTTGAAGTTGCGAAATGTGAAACGCTGAAATACCTTTAGATCATTTTGGGGTTCGTGACTTGAAGTGTCGAAACACTTCATCACATAAATGCTGAAATGCCGAAATGTGAAATGCCAAAATACCTTCAGATCATTTCGGGGTTCATGACTTGGAGTGTCAAAACACTTCATCGCAGAAATGCCGAAACGCTAAAATGCATTTTCGAATAAGGTTGTGGTCACAGCTAGTGGTCACATCTGCGGAAGATGGAGGAAGGAGCTAGTGCAACCAAGCTCCATTTCGGTGATCGCGACCCTTCATCATAGGAATTTCGAAATGAAAAATTGTGAAAGCGCTTTATGGATAAGCGCTTGGTCACTACCGGTGGTCACATCGTCGAAGAGCTGTAGAGAATAGATTGAAGAGACAAGCTCCATTTTGGAGTTTGGGACATGCAAAGTCGAGACGATTCTTCACAGAATCCCCGAAAAGTGAAATGCGTGTTTAGAATTGGCCCATGGTCATAACCTATGGTCACATCGATGAAGGCTCAAGGGAGGAGCTAGCACAAAGCTAATATCCATTTCGGAGATCGCGACTTGGGGAGTCGAGACTCTTCACCACAGGAATGCTAAAATGTCAAAATGTCGAATTGCGAAATGGAAAAATCAACGTGAGACCTTGTGCTTGTAATCCAATGGTGTTGGATACATGGAAATCTGATCTAAGGGCTATTGTTGCTCATCATAGTTAATCGATCAATTATGATTCAATTAGAAGAACTAAATCATGACTCTTAGATAGTTGGCGATCCAGTTGCTGATGCGTTTTCTTGGAGGTTCACATTGTAACTGCTAGAAACGAATGATCATTTCTGTGAGAGGACTCGAAGAGACTTCAGGGTGATTGCCAGAGAAGATGAAGAGTCATGAGGAATATTCTAGTGGAATGAAGAATGTTCATAGAGGCTATTGACAGATGTAAGACTGTTGGATCCTGGAACTGCAACAAAGGGAATGAGCTCGACTGTGACAAATAAGATGAAGAGTCTCGACTGCTGGAGAGGATAAGGAATCTCGGCATAACACCCAGTGATGATGGACGCATGGGTTTAACCATCAGAGAAGCTGAAGAGTTGCAATGATGGTCAGGTAGAGCACTCGACATGGGGAGAGCATGTAGAAGCATTGTGAAAAGAGGATGCAGAACATGCACACAGAGAATAAAAACGCAGAACAAAGAAGAGATTGGGTGTTGTTGAGAGTGATTCAGGCGTGTAGAAGGAGGCAGTGTGCAGCAGCTGAAATACATATAAGAGGAATGGTGCATTGAATGGAGATGGTGCACAGAGCATATAAGGCAGAAGAATAGAAAGCGCAAGGCATGTGTGCAGGAAGACACTGATGCAGGTAGAGCAGAGCAGTGTAGAAGAATAGTGATGAGACCAGTAAGCCATTGATGAACATTATATCACTGTAATAAGTGTCAGTAGGAAAGATTTATATTTCAGGGTGGTAGGGAGGACTATTTTCCTCAGAGGTTCAAGTGGGTGCTTGAACACAGGGAGTTGTAGCTTCCATCTGGTTGCAGCCAGAGAAACCAGGGTTGCAGGGTGGTGCAAGGGAGAACTGTTGTTCTCTGTTTTATAGATTGGTTCATGTGTGATTAGAAGTTGGTTCTTCCATCCAGTTGGTGCTGGAACACTTAGGGAGTTGTTTCTTCCTTCTAGTGGGTGCTATAGAAACCAGGGAGTTGGTGCTTCCTTCTAGTGGGTGCTAGAGAAACCAGGGAGTTGGTGCTTCCTTCTAGTAGGTGCTAGAGAAAATAGA
The DNA here is from genome assembly GCA_009831015.1 of Picea engelmannii. Taxonomy (NCBI): domain Eukaryota; kingdom Viridiplantae; phylum Streptophyta; class Pinopsida; order Pinales; family Pinaceae; genus Picea; species Picea engelmannii. The sequence goes on along the minus strand of ML783576.1, from coordinate 269,434 downwards.
GATTTGGTGCTCTCATCAAGTTTCAACTTGGAAAACAAAGTTTGTATCCTCATAATGAGTTGGATCTCATATGTATGATAATGTACAGAATGTAAAGATTAATTATCATACCAAGAAGAAGAGGTTTCTACCCTTTATGGGTTTCCTCAGGAAATATTTGTCTATGTATATTTCATATGTGTGACTGACGTCAAATGTTCTATTGCTTACCTCCGTGCATCATTGTGATTATCATTAAGTTATCTGCAAAGAGTTTAAAATAATCATAGTTGTTTAAGCACAGTAACAACTGATTCACCCCCCCCCCTCTCAGTTGTCCAACAATTGATATCAAAGCAGGTTCCTTTTATCTAAAGGTAGATGTGTAAGCTTAAACATGACAAGCCATGAAGGGACTTTAGCCACTAAGCCTCCTATGTTTGATGGAACAAATTTTTCCTTATGGAAGGTTAGAATGAGAACATACCTAATGGCCTTAGGTGTTGATGTTTGGGATGTAGTAGAGACTGGATACATAAAGCCTGTTGTGCTAGCTTCCAAGGATGATAATTTAGAATTTAGATTTAATGCTAAGGGAATGAATGCTATCTTGAATGGACTTGTAGAAGTCGAGTTTGTAAAGGTGATGCATCTTCAAACTGCCAAAGAAATGTGGGATAAACTTATTAGCAGCTATGAAGGAAATGAGAAAGTAAAAGATGCCAAACTTCAAACATTTAGGTTGAAGTTTGAACAACTAAAGATGAATGAAGATGAAACAGTTAGCAAGTATTTTTCAAGAGTTGAAGAACTTGTGAATTCCATGAAGGGTCTTGGTGACAAGATTGAAGAATCAATTTTAGTTCAGAAGATTTTAAGATCTTTGCTTGATAAATTTAATCCAAAAGTCTCTACAATAGAAGAACTAAATGATCTTAAAACTCTGTCCATTGATCAACTCCTAGGAAATTTAACTGCATATGAAATGAGAATCAACAAAGATAAATCCATTACTAGAGAAACATCTTTTAAAGCAGACAAGGATACTGATTCAGATTTAGATGATATTGAGGCAAAATTTGTGAGAAGGTTAAAGAAAGGATTAGGAAAATATCAAGGAAAGCTTCACCTCAAATGTTTTAACTATGGTAAGATAGGTTACTTTGAAAATAATTTTCCACACAAGAAGAAGGACCATAACTCTAAAGGTGAAGATAAGTACAAATTCAAAAGATTTGATAGAAAGAAAATTTTATGTGTAAACAATGATGACTCCTCAGAAGACACCGATAGTGACTCTTCGTGTGAAGATAAGGTAAATGACTTCATTCTTATGGCCAAAGAGAATTATGATAATAAAATCATAGGCAGTGATGATAATGATGAAGAAGTTGTGGTTGATATAGAAGGAGAACCGATCAGTGCACTGGAAGAGATTGACAGACTCAGAATTAAGAACAAAAAGAAAAAACAACTGCTGATACAGTTCGAGAAAGACAGTAAACAACCTGATGAAGACTTTGCCCTACTAAAAGTGTAATTAGAAGAGGCAAAGAAAATCGAGGACATTCTAAAACAAAAGTTATCAGAAAAGAAGGCAAGCTGTAAATCTCTGGAAGAGGAAGTAGTGAAAACTAGGAAAGAGTTGGAGAAGTTTCAAGCCTTCTATCATCAGAATTTGTCAAGTATCAAAGCCTCAGAAGGATTAGCCACCATTCTGAATCAACAAAGGAATCCAAAGTTGAAAACAAGTTTGGGTTATGAAGAGGGATCAAGTAGTGGTCATCCAAGCAACAAAGACTTCATCAAGTTTGTCAAATCTACAACCAATGACGACAACAAACCTACAGAAAAAAAGGAAGATAATCAACCGCCTAGGAGGAGTAAAGAAAAAGGTGCTAGAATTGAATCTGTAGAACAAAGAAATAATGCACTTCCTACTCAAGGAAATCATCAGCATGGAAGAAATCAACCTGCTCAAAGAAGACAACCATTTTCCAGGTACCAAGGATTTTTCTATGGATATTGTTTTTTTTGTTCTAACTTTGGTCACAAAGTTGTAAACTGTTCTTTAAAATTTAGATATGAGCAAGAAAGACATTCAAGATATAGATATCTGCCACAAAAACGAATGAGACACCCATGTAAAAAACTTCCAAAGATTGCAAATCACTTGATGGCTGGGAAAAGGACACAGGTTAAGCATGACAATCATTTTGACTCTTTAATCAACGAACCAGAATGCTACATCTGTCATAACTATGGACATAAAGTTGTTGATTGTCGTTTAAAGAACTATAAATCAGATTTAAATTCCTCTGCTGAAAATGTCAAGGTTTGGAAGAATAAAGAAAGTGATAAGTGTGGATTAGTGTTGTCGGCTCAAAGACAAAAGAACCCCTCGAATATAGATAGTAGATGTTCCAAGCATATGACTGGAGAAAAGGATAGGCTTATTGTTATCACTGAAATTTCGTCCGCACAGGGCGACAAGAACTCCACATCGTCAAAATAGAAAGAGTCATTCATGGCACAGGATTAATTCCATATCATTGCAAAAGGGTCAAAAAACTATCCAAATTACCAAAAATTTGAAGGGCGCTATACTTTTTCTGGGCACGCGCGCATATGCACGTAACAGAATCGTACAACGTGAGCATAGGTGCACAAGGTGCGGTTGTTGGGCGAAAAACCCGTGCGCCTGCTAAACGGCGCATTTATTGAAACTGGTTGGCTTCCCAACCACTAATGGATCGGCTCCCAAGTCGATTTGACACCAAATCCGAGCTCAATCCTCATGGTGGGCTGGTCAAAGACCTAATGGTGCCCTAAAGAGCCCCTTTTCACATTCAAAAGAGGCCACATAATAACCCAATGCTTGGCTATAAAAAGCCATGAGTGACCACCATTTTCTCAAGGAATTCTTCATACTTTGATGCTGCTGAGATTGCTAAAGACTCATTCTTTGGCAACACACATTGTAGGCTGCATTTCATAAGCTATTCACCCCTCACTTGAGTGAATAAGCTTGGAGTTCTTTCACCCACATTTTTCATCTTTTCATTGTAAAGGAGAGCAAGCTTTGAGGGCCTCAAGAGCCTTCCATTGGAGAAAGGAGGGACCCAAGTCCCCTTTCTTCTTTGTGTGTCTTTGGATTTCATCAACAGATCAACTTATACATTGGTGATATTGGTCCATTTACATTTGTTTTTTATTTTTCATATGCTTTTCATATGCTCTTAGTTTTAATTAGTTGTATTTTCTTTTTGCTTATTGTTTTATTGTTTCTTTCTCTAAGCTTTTACCTCACAACTGTCATGCCTAGGAGAGCCCAACTGGGCATGTAAGCACTCATAATTTGCTCACACAGTGACGAATTGGGTGCAAACAGATTGGCGACCATACTGGGGACAAGGTATAAATTCCTCCCTCATTTGGAATTTTTTTTCTTTCCTTTTGATTTCATTAACTTGCAGGTTCACAAACCGGCCTCAGCCGACCTGCTTAGCAGTCAAATCACCAGACATTGGAGAGAAATCCATCCGGATTTTTATTCTCGGACTTTTGACATAGGCGCGCGGGTATTCCACCCCACAGGTGCGTGTCGGGCGCGCAGGCGCTTTTCCCTTCAGTTCTGCCAGCGCCTAGGCGCCATATGCGCCTCTGTCCACATAGTAGGCCGCACATTTGAACTGAAATTTGACATTGTAAGCTCTTGGATGTGGGGAAAACTCATTTTCCTTCTTAAGAATTATGATATGCATGCTCTAAACACTGCACCACTTAGACCCCTCAACTTATAAAGGGGATAATCAAGCAAACATAGGCACTTAGGTGGATAAAAATCATTTTCCCTTATTTTGCTTTTTGCCACGTGGATGGCTTGCTTTGGTTCATGAATCTAAGTGGAACATCAATTCTAATCACTTCTTAGCTCACATTTTGGGACCATAAATTGCAAGTAACAATATTGAGTATGCTCTTCTCTTGCGCCATTGAGCGATCTTGAGAACCAGAAAGGGTTTGCGAAAACGATCTCATCTCCCTTAACAAAAATTCAAAAACTTTTAGGAGAGGACAAAGGCTCTTTTTGAGACCCCTCTTAGTTTCAATTTTTCAAACATATTCTTGTAAAGGGCCCACACATGCCCACATGTCAACAAAGTTAGAATAGTGTTTGAATTTTTTCTTTCTTAGGTCAAAAAACTAGGAGATTTTAAAAGTTTGTAACGGGCCCACACATGCCCACATGTTCAATCTAGGCTAGTTTCATGCTTTTTCTAGATTAACTCACACATAGGGAGATAAAGGATAGTAACGGACCACAATGTCCACATGCTAGTTTCCTAGGGATTTTTAAATTCCGCAAGGTTGTACCAATGACATCTAGCTTGTTTAGATAATCAAACTCTTGTAAAGGACCAAGCGATGTCCACATGTTGCAAGGTGACATCTAAATAACTAAAAATTTGGTACACTCTTCACTCACACACAAAAGCCACTTTCGCACTCACATAGCCTCATCTCAAAACGTGGTGGTCTAAGTAGGTTTCCTCCAAAGGATTCTGAAAAACACCCCATCTTTTCTTGATTGGACTATCCACTCC
>ML783576.1:192366-251507 GCA_009831015.1 Picea engelmannii | reverse complement strand
ATTTTTTTTTTTTTTTTCATATGCTTTTCATATGCTCTTAGTTTTAATTAGTTGTAGTTTGTGTTTGCTTATTGTTTTATTGTTTCTTTCTCTAACCTTTTACCTCACAGCTGTCATGCCTAGCAGAGCCCAACTGGGCATGTAAGCACTCATAATTTGCTCACACAGTGACGAATTGGGTGCAAACACTTATGCCTATAAGAAAAATCAAAATAGGAAATGTGATCCTTGAAAATGATGAACCAGGTAAAAACAAGGATAAAGGGATGGTGAGTTTAAGTAATGGAAAAGGATATTCTCAGGATGATCTTCCTATAGATGGGATGGAACATAATTTTATCAATGTAAGTCAAATGTGTGACAGAGGATGTAAAGAGGTGGTTCTTTCCAAAGATTGTAAGATAAAGTCTGTAAACTCAGGACAAGTGGTGGCTAAAAGCATAAGGACAAACAACAATGTTGATGTTGAATCCTCCCCTGCAAGTAAAGAAGAAGATTCAAATACAATAAAAGAATGTCCAGTTAGCATTTATCCCATGGAAGAAGTAGGAGAAGAATCATGTCATAAGATGGATGCAAAAGTTTTGAAGGCTGAGAAGTCAAACGCCCAAATCAAGTTCTTGAACAGTTCCATGACCCTGGATAAAATCTTGGATAGTCAGAGATCACCAAATGACAAATATAGTATTGGATACAACAAGGAAGAAATCAATACTCCTAAGAAACCTGATACATGTCCTTCGTCTGTGAAAAAGAAAAGCAGGTATGAGAGTGGTTGTAGAGGTTTTTTCGTGTGATTGAATATGGTCATAAAAGCCTTGGATTGTATGCATCACGGAAGAAAAATGAAATTGTAGTAATAGAGATCGATGAGAATCAATGGGGAGATCCAAGGGTTGTTTGAAAAGTATGAGCTACAATTACGTAGTGTGTCAGTAGGACAACAACATCTTCAACAACAACATTTTGTTTTACAAAATGATATACATGACATCCTGTAGAGATAACAAAAGGAAAGTCATTGTCAAGGAAAGCTAACCTTTTAGGAACAAAGGGGGAAAATAGTCAAAAGCGAAGAGAGAAAAGTGATAGGGGGAGTCATCCAGTTATGACAAGAAAAGGTTGATGAAGGAGTCTCAGTAAGAGAGGTGAGCAATTTTGAGTATTCTACAGAGGATACAATGGAAGCTGAAGATGAGCAGGTCCAAGAATCAGAAGGAGAAGACTCTGGTTTAGATACAAATATTCTGCAGGCCTCAAATAAGAGAGTCCATCCTGTCAAGGGGAGTTTGTGTTGGTTTAATATCTGATACCTCCTTAAAATACTTCAACAGCTCAGGGGGAGCATGTGTTCTTTGAAATTGATGTCCAAGGGGGAGAAAAGAGTCTGGGTGCCTTTGTTTCCATCAATGCCAAAGGGGGAGATTGTTGGCATGTTTTACAGGTAGCATATTCTTGTCATTGATGGCAAGTACAACAATGACGATGTATTAAGTACAGGAAGAATGTGTTAGGTGGGCACCAGAAGTATTTTGGGAAGACGCAGTAGAGCAAGCTCGATAAGATCAAAAGAGATAGTGCACAGTATGCGTGTATGTCATTAATGGAAAAGATCACGACCAACAACGCAGGGATAATGGCGTAACAATGAATAGCAATAGTGATCATTAGATCCCATTCAAAATTCTCGATGACCATCAGATCTAAATCCAGACAGGAGGAGTGCAAAGATGGAGGACAGATCTCGGGCGTTACATCCGAGTGCAGGGTCCGACCATTGTTGGATCTAGGAGAACTTGTACATTCTTTAAAGTGCCAGGAGAAGCGGGCTTACAAAATCCTGAAAGCAGGAGGACCATCCATCTTTGGGCAGGACACGTGGTCATAGATCAACATTTCGCTGACTGGAAAGTCAAAGGAAGGAGGTGCTCTAACCTCTCGAAATAGCGAAATGAAAAATGTCGAAATCTCGTAACAGACACATCAAAATCTCCATTTCTAAGTTTCAGATACCGGGAGTTGGAGGAGTCAAGAGTCGAGACTCTTCATCACAGGAGTCGTGAAGTTGCGAAATGAGAAATGCCGAAATCCCGAAACATGCACATCAAAATCTCCATTTCTGAGTTTCAGATATCGGGAGTTGGAGGAGTCAAGAGTCGAGACTCTTCATCACAGGAGTCCCAAAGTTGCGAAATGAAAAATGCCGAAATACCTTCAGATCATTTCGGGGTTCGTGACTTGGAGTGTCGAAACACTTCATCACAGAAATGTGAAAATGACGAAATGCGAAACGCCGAAATACCTTCAGATCATTTTGGGGTTCGTGACTTGGAGTGTAGAAACACTTCATCACAGAAATGCCAAAACGCTGAAATGCATTTTCGAATAAGGCTGTGGTCATAGCCAGTGGTCACATCTGTGGAAGATGGAGGAAGGAGCTAGTGCAACCAAGCTCCATTTCAGTGATTGCGAGTTGGAGTGTCGAGACCCTTCATCATAGGAATGATGAAATGTGAAATTGCGAAAGTGCTTTATGGATAAGTGCTTGGTCACCATCGGTGGTCACATCGTCTAAGAGCTATAGAGAAGATCTCAAAGAGACAAGCTCCATTTCAGAGTTTGGGACATGGATAGTCGAGACGACTCTTCATAGAATCCCCAAAACGCAAAATGCGAAATGTGTGTTCAGAATTGGCCCCTAGTCATAACCTATGGTCACATCGACGAAGGCTCAAGGGAGGATCTAGAATGAAGCTAATATCGATTTTGGAGATTGCGACTTGGGGATTTCAGACTCTTCACCACAGGAATGCCGAAATGTCGAAATGCCAAATTGCGAAATGGCGAAATCAATGCGAGACCTTGTGATTGTAATACAATGGTGTTGGATACTTGGAAATTTGATCGAAGGGATACTATTTCTCTTCACAGTTAATCGATCAGTTGCGATTCAGTTAGCAGAACTGAATCATGACTCTTAGACGATTGGTGATTCAATTGTTGATGTGTTTTCTTGGAGGTTCACAGTGTAACTACTAGAAACGACTGATGGTTTCTGTGAGAGGACTCGAAGAGACTTCAGGGTGATCGCCAGAGAAGATGAAGAGTCTTGAGGCATCTTCCAGTGGCATGAAGACTGTTCATAGAGGCTATTGACAGATGTAAGACTGTTGGAGCCTGGAATTGCAACAGAGGGAATGATCTCGATTGTGACAAAGAAGACGAAGAGTCTTGACTGCTGGAGAGGCTAAGGAATCTCGGCATAACACCCAGTGATGATGGACGCATGGGTTTAACCACCAGAGAAGTTGAAGAGTTGCAATGATGATCAGGCAGAGAACTCGACATGGGGAGAGCATGTAGAATCATTTTGAAAAGAGAATGCAGAACATGCACACAGAGAATAAAAACGCAGAACAGAGAAGAGATTGGGTGTTGTTGAGAGTGATTTAGGTGTGTAGAAGGACGCAGTGTGTAGCAGCTGAAATACACAGAAGAGGAATGGTGCATTGAATGGAGATGGCGCACAGAGCATAAAAGGCAGAAGAACAGAAAGCGCAAGGCATGTGTGCAAGAAGACACTGATGAAGGTAGAGTAGAGTAGTGTAGCAGAACAGTGATGAGACTGATAAACCATTGATGAACATTATATCACTGTAATAAGTTTCAGTAGCAAAGATTTATATTTCAGGGTGCTAGGGAGGTGCTAGGGAGGACTGTTGTCCTCAGAGGTTCAGGTGGGTTCTTGAACACAGGAAGTTGTAGCTTCCATCTAGTTGCAGCCAGAGAAACCAGGGTGGCAGGGTGGTGCAAGGGAGAACTGTTGTTCTATGTTTTACAGATTGGTGCATGTGTGACTAGAAGTTGGTGCTTCCATCCAGTTGGTGCTGGAACACTTAGGGAGTTAGTGCTTCCTTCTAGGGGGTGCTATAGAAACCAGGGAGTTGGTGCTTCCTTCTAGTGGGTGCTAGAGAAACCAGGGAGTTGGTGCTTCCTTCTAGTAGGTGCTAGAGAAAACAGAGAGTTGGTGCTCTCAGCGAGTTGCATCTTGAAAAATAGAGGTTGTAGCCTCACAATGAGTTGGAGATCATATGTATGATAATGTACAGAATGTAAAGATTACTTATCATACCAAGAAGAAGAGGTTTTTACCCTTTATGGGTTTCCTCAGAAAATATATGTATCTGTATATTTCATATGTGTGACTGATGTCAAATGTTCTATTGCTCACCTCCCTGCATTATTGTGTTTGTCATTAAGTGCTCTGCAAAGAGTTTAAAATAAGCATAATTGTTTAAGCACGGTAACAACTGATTCACCCCCCCCCCTCTCAGTTGTCCAACAAAGGGTTGTGGACCCCTTATCTTATGTTTTACCCTTGCTGATGTGGAAAAACTATGTTAGCGACATTTTGTATAAATAGAGATCATAAGATCTCCTTTTATATCATAACTCTCCCATTGTGAGAAGTATTGGACTGAAATGTTTGCTATCTTTAGATATTTTCTCTCTTGTGCTCTTGTGTATGGTTATACTCTTGTTTATTGGTTGGTGGAAGTGCTCTTATCTTTGTGCCAACTGATCTTACTAAGTAGTCTATTCTTGCACACCTTCTTGTGGAGACTTCATGTAATGTCTGTTGCCAATTCTCCAAACCTGTATTTGAGTAAGATGCACATAATGTGATGCTCCTCCAGCTGAGTACCCCATCTGTATTTGGGTTGACATAATCTTCTTCGCACGTGGTGGTTCTGTACAACTGGTTTATTTCCTCCAGATATAACCAAGTGGACTATACAAACCTTTCTCCTTCTGATGGATCTAATGGCTCAATGACTCTGTATTCTCCTGATTCAAATGTCATATTCCTTGTATTCAAGTTGATTATGGATCCAAGTCAAGCAATGTTGGATAAGGTGTTGTTCCATCCACTATTTATATCACTTAAAAGTCTGCCTTAGTGCACACTCCATCCATATCTACTGCCACACCCTTAAGCCTTCCAATTAGTAGAAATTTGTGCTGATTTTCTAACTTCAACTGGATAGGTGACTAGCCTTGTGTGGGCTCTCCCATACACTTCCATGTCTTCTTGGGTAACACATTTACCTCAGAGCCTAAATCCAATATAATATCCTCCATATTGAAATATCCAATGTTGGCATTCAATCTAAATTCTATGCTTGTTCTCCTTCTTGTATGTAGGTGATTGACTATTGTCTGCTCTAAATTCCCCTCTACCTTTGTGTTACATATTTATAACATATTTTGCAAAACTTTAAGAGATGATGGAACATTTAGTAGCTTCACATAGGATTGCAGAAAATTCTTTATGGTACTTACTTGCGCTAAAGGTGGTGCTTCACTGGTGTGATCCATCGATAAAGGCATCTCATACATTGGCATGTTATGAGTATGTTGTGCAACTGATGTAGACACAAAATCATGTTTGAGGAACTCATATCTGGACTCCTTTAATTTCTCCTTTTCTTTCTATGCATCAAACTGCTTCTGTGTTTCAGTATTTTTCTTCACCCATTAGTTTTGTGCTGGATTTGGTCTCACTGTGTTAGTTCTTGTCTTAGCACCTCCTTGTGTGACTATGTTGATATTTCTTCCATTGTCCCTGGCCTCTATAGAGATCCATTTAACATTCTAGTTTTTTTGGTTCCTCTTTTCTTGAATTTTTCCCAAAAGTGTCGGGCATTCCTCTGTATCATGGTCTATTGCATGATAGTACATACATGTCATAGGTGGAAGTGGACATTCCCTTGCATAATGTCCTGGATGTTGGAAATTATGGCACACTATTGTACCTCTGCCTCTTCCAAATCCTCCTCTACCTCGTCCTCCACCTCTATAGTCAGTTCGATCTCCTCGCAGTGCGTTGTACTGAGGTACATGATTATACTGCGCAGGGTTATACTATGGTTGTGCGTTATTAAATTGCAGTTTCATAGTGTTGTATGGAGGTGGTACCTAGTTAAATGAGGTGCAACTTTCCCTGTCATCATTTATACCGGAACCCTATATGTGTTTGAAGTTATTTCCCTCATTAGGTCCATTGTCCTATAGTCTTTATCATCATGATCCACTGATTTGCAAAAAATGAAGTATGAATTCTTGGGTACTTTTTGATACTTTTGCATCATGGGACAATGATATGGATCATGCCCATGTGTCTTACATATCTCGCACCATACTCCTCCTGTTGGAAAAGGGTTCAGTACTCCTTTTTCCATGTACTGCGTGAAAATTGGACATTCATTGTTATGGTGTCCTTATGTCCTGCATGTGGTACACCAAACAAATTATATTTTCTCTTTACCCTTATTCTATTTTAGTTGAAATGTGAGGTTCTTCAAATCCACCTTCAACTCCTCTATTGCTGAATCTGTCTTCTGATATTGGTTCTCTTCCAACTGTAAGGCTGCCTGTAGAGCCTCTACTTAAGTTTGAAACTTCTTTTATCGCAATGTGTATCTCAAATGTGGTAACAATGAACTCACAAAGAGATGTTTGTGTTGCATTCCAATCATGACATACTTCAACTTACCCTTCTACCATTTGAACCTTTGATCAATCTCCCAAATAGACTCATCTAGTTTCTGTTTGATTTCAATCATCTCATTCATGTACTGATCTTCTAAACTAGGCTTCTAAAATTCATGTATCAATAGCTTCTCGACATCTGCAATCATCCTTCTCGTTCCTGGTGGACTGTTTACAGCTAGGCTCATGTACCAATCTAGTGTGCGGTCTCTTAGCGTGATATCTAATTGCGCAATTTTTGCATCCTCATTTGTGATATGATTTTCTTTCCATATATTCTCACATATGAATAAATTATTTTCAGGGTCCTCAGATGCCTCTCCTCGAAATTATGGTAACCTAATGGCGGGATCATGTCCTGGAATATTGAACTGTGATAGAATACTACCTTCGAGTGGTGTGGATATTTGACTACAACTTCCTAAATTGGCTCCTCCAGTTGTTTCTATTTGTTTAGATGTACTTCCTGCTATTTTTCTTCCACTAAAATTTGGTTTTCTGAATAGTGGTGTTCTTTCTGGTGTACTAATCACACATGAGGTTATGGGTTCCACACTGACACTAACATGGATGGGAGTTCTGCCTTTGGACCGCTTGTCTTCCTTTCATATGTTGCATGTAGGATTTCCTCAATCTTCCCCACAGCCCAAAGATCCTCTACCTCTTCTTCATCACTTGCCAAGCCCTCTCTATCTACTATGGCTCTCTTCTTATTATTCATCTTATATTGGTAGGGTACTCCACTATGTGTCTTTCCCACTGCATCCATTATCTGGTTTATCTTATCTTCCTCAATCATGATTGGGTCCATGGTCTCCTTCTTCTTTCCCTTATCCATCTCTTCCTCCTTTTATCCACCTCTTGTCAGTGCTTCCCCCCTTCCCCCATGCACGCAGGGAAGTTTAGCTATCTGATTCCATAGTCATCACACCATTGTTATATAGTAAAATATTGATTAAAGTATACAATGATATGATATACCTACCTCTAGGTCCTTTTAGAAACTCCTTCTCTGTTGCGCTATAAGACTTTGCGTTATCTACTGCAAATTCTATGATAAATCTTGCAACAATACTGTCTAACCAGGAATCTATTGCGTGCGTGAATTTGTTGTAACTGCACGATCTCCACAGGATTCCACTCGAGTTGTCTAATTCGATTTGTAGGGTGGTTGTATTTTAACCTTAATATCCACTCCTACAACACATGTGGGAAATCGCAGAAAAATACCTAATGCAAGTCGCTAAACAATACTTGTACATATATTTGCATGATGTTAACTTAGGGTTTCTGTTATCTTTCTACACAAACTTAAGATCCTTTGTTTTCAACCATCTTTCAAACTTTGTCTTCATTGGATTCCACGGTCTGAACATTCCCTTTTATACCTTCATTCTCCACATGCTTCTTCTACAGATCCCATTCACTCAATCCCATGCAGTTCCATCTAGCAACTAAACCATTTGTTGGCTATTACTCTTTCATCTACTTCTTGGTTGATCCAGGTTCAAATATGAATAGGTTTCCAAAAAAACCCTCTAAAACTATCAACCCTCCTGGTAAACCAGAAGGAAACATAGCACACAGAATGTACTGCACAGTCTCACCTGAGATAGATCTATGGGTGATTGCAATGCTCAGGTTCTTGCAGTCCAGGAATGAGTGGGGATCTGGGATTGTAATTAATCTTTCTCAGGCCTTAAACTGATTACTCTATCTATTATTATTAAGATCCACTCATCTTTAAGCTTATACATACATTATAATATATCTAGCTAACCAATTATATGTAAATCAATAATTAGTAGGATTGGAGATGATCAACCATTAATATAAAGTAAACATGCATTCATTCATCAAACAATACATGAGTTTTACTGTGGTTCACCCCCTTCTGGGCTACGCCCATAAAGATCTGGATTCTTAGGCTCTTTTATTTAGATTTCTGCAAAATATGGCGTTGTGTGCACTACCTACAAGTATGAAACATGTTCCACAACCTCTATGAGGCGGACTAGAACACACCAGGCTCCTCAGCCTGTGATCTAACCCTCAATATCTAGCTACCTGACCCTTCTACAGTTCAACAAATTACAAAATGTATCACAACGATTTCTTACAATTCAGAATTAACTTGAACCAACAACAACCACTTGGAACCCAGACCCAGACCTCCTAGGTTCTTATTTATACTAGTTTACAAGTTTACCAGTCATTACAATCTTTTACCAAAACCCTAACCCTAACATGGTTAGGTTTTTCTGCTTGCGCGCCATGCATGCTTTCCTTCTTTGCATGCGGCTTTCCCTCGCACGTGTTGTTTTTCCTACCAACTTTTATTCTCCAAAATTGAGTTTTATTCTCCAAAAAAAAGGTAAAAAGGCCTGCTCCCAACAATTTTTCATTTACTTTTTATGATTTGAAATTTTGCAAAATTTAGACATTAAAATTAAATTTTTAGTAGAAATTACAGGAAGTTGCAACCTCCCGTAATAGCTCCGAGGTTTATATACTTGCAAGACACCTGGTTGAATTCTGAATCATGTGGAGTGATCCTTGATGTACCTAGATGAGTAAAAATCTATTCACTTCTAGAGATGGACTTCACACATGCCTGGTCAATGCTAGTCAAACTAGGCCACTTTTGCAGAAAATACCCTTTTTTTAGCCAAAAATCAGGACAGTTTTGGATTTCGTGGGATTTCTCCATATGTTATGGATCTAAGAGATGGGTTTCGATCGCATTAGCATGCTTTATGTATATTAGCAACTGATTAGAGTAATTTTAGCATTTGTGGTTATGAACCCTTTGTATAAATATCCCGAGACTTGGATAATTAGAATACTTTTTATTAATATAATTTGCAGACTTGGAGATCACATTTTTGAATTGGCCAATGAGAATTCCAAATAAAATACCTACTTGTAAACATAAACTCATGTATTCTCTAAAGCATTTGATGTGAGTACTTGTTTCAATTTCCATGTTTTAGAAGGGATTACTTGTTTCATTCTCTTCCCAAGTTCATCAAACATCATAATTCTCTTTTCTAGCAGATATGTTTTCAAGACAACAGACATGATGAATTTTCCAAAGAATACTTGAGGAAAAGTCTCAAAATAAGCTTTGGGGGGAGGACATTTTCTCCTTTGAATACTTTTTGAAGACTCCTAAGAAAATTTTTGAAGAACTTTCTTAAGATTTCTAAGAAAGATTTCTGCAGACTCTAAATACAACTTTTTGAAGATATTAAAGTTCTCTAAGATTTCATTTCAGCAAAGGGACCTGTATTTCATTCCAGTAGAGGGACTTGAGGAAATCTGAACTAAAAATAAATTTTGAAGATTAAAGATAGCTTCAGAGCAACAATGGCAGACAAAGAAGATCAGATCATCAATCAAAGACAATATTGCAGACTTAAAAGACAATTTTCATTCCAAGTAGCTTCTCCATTTCTCCAACAAAATCAGCCTCAAAAGAAGAAGACCTATCCAAATACATGACAATGCTTAAGCAGAAGGAGCAAATTAAAATTTTGTAAGGGAAAATTTCTTTTTAATGTATTTAAATTTTGAATTTTGAAAATTCTTCATTTAAAGTTAAGGATAAAGTACCTATTTCTACACTTCTATCCTCACATTCCTTACCTTGAAATTTTTGGGTTGAAACCAAAAAAATTTCTAACTCCATTTACTTCATGATCTCTTAAAAACTAAAAGAAAAAATATCTATTCACTCCATACTAATTCCATCCTTAAGCATCAAAGTGAGTATTCCAAGTCATCCAACAAAGGAAGAGATACGAGGAAGTATGTCAAAGTTATCACAACACTAGTACTCTATTTTAAAGCTGCTTGAGGAAAGCAAAGGATAGTTTATGAAAACTCAGTGATCTATCTCTCCAGTCAGTGATATATCTTCTTTAAAAGTAGCTCAAAAAGTATTCCTAAAGCAAATTTCAAGAAGGCCTAAAATCATAACAATATTTGGATGAAAACAAAGGGGAAAATCCTTGCCAAAACAAGACATGTGAATCTCTGTTTAGAAATTGTGGTTTGAATGAGTTACACTATGGAGAAAAGTGACCAATTTTCAAAGGAATTTAGGGAAGAGTTTGTGGATTATGTTATAAGTCTGAAGCAAGAGTTTGAATTATTATAATTCAAAGGTTATAAATGCATATAATTCAAAAGGCCTCATTTTTTTATTTTACAAAAGTCATCTACAACCATCATATGCATTCTTTTTGCTATGAATTCCTTTACAATTCCAAATTCACAAATGATTTCTTATACCTTGCACACTCATATGTGATGTTGCAGACCATGAGTTGCACACGAACTACACTCATACTATTACTTACTCATCCCTCTGAATATTCATTTCACTAATAACCATGATTTACCTTTGGTTTTGTTGCCAAAACACCTCTGTGTTTGTTGCATATTGAAATCCTCTCTTGCCACGTATTCTAAGCTTGATTGTCATTCAAACTTACTTGATCCAGGATTTTATCCACCTCTGAATTCGCATATTCACGCTATCAATTTCGACATCCAAAACATGTCAACAACTCGTCCCTCATATGATTCGATGCATAAAACGTGTTAAAAGCATTTGTATGTTAAAAGTCAAGAAGACCAAGAGCCCAGAATTCAGGAACAAAGCTGCAATTGAACGAAATTTAAGAGACAGAGAAAACTAGAATCAAGGAGAATCGTTGTGTTGATGAAACACAAGGGATAGAGCATCCCAGAATCATGGAATAGAGGTCGAAACCCAATAGGAATCCTCAACAAAAGAGTAAGGATTCAAATTCTATTTGTTGGCACAATTTTGAGCTATGATAAAATTGAAGTTAGGTTAAAAACTTATATTTTCAAGGTGAATTTGAGCAGCAGTCCAGATTGAGGATAAGAAACAACCAGGGCTAGGGTTTAGCAGGTATGAATTCTTTATGAAAACATATGTATGATGCAAAATAATTTTATTGAGGAAGAGAAGTGAAAGAATTTTGTTTTTATTTTTTTTAATAGAATTTTGTTTGAAAGAGAAAACAAAATACAGAGTTAGGATTTGAAGAAACAAGGTAGGCATCTTCTGCATAGATAGTAAGCAGGGAATTGCATAAAAAGAAAATGGTTTTGAAATTATCACAATGGTTTCTAGATTTGAACCAGAAAATTTTGACCAGAACAAATTTCATAAGAATTGTTTGGAAATTCTTGAAAAACATCAGTGGATTTCTTTCCTTGAAACGTCCGATGGTTATTGTGAGGAAATAACCAGGGTGTTTTCTTGTTCATTTTATGGAGAGAGGGACATAGTGGGTAACCTCACCATCATATTATCTGAAGATATCATTTAAAATAAAAAAAAATTTAAGGGAAAATCTTGGACACCATTTCTATGTAGATCCAGGGCAACTTTAGTGAATTGGAAAACATAGATCCCTAGGAGTTGGTTGATACATGCATGGAATGAAATAGCTTACATCATTCAGAAATTCATTACTTGTGAGGGGAGGTTTAGTATCATTTACTTATATCATATTGTTGCAGCATTTGAGAGATGATATTAAAATTAACATGCCTTACTATTTTCTCCAAAGTCTTTCTAAAAATGGCTAAAGGTGTCCAAAAACAAGATAAGAATATGGAGAAAAGTTTATATCATCATGGGTTCATCAAGATGATTGTTACACATGAGTTGAAAAAGCAAAACCTTTCATGGCAGCAGTCGTTAATCAACAGTGGATATGAAACTATAAAGGAAGAACCTAGTGAAGAAGGAATCCTACTTCTAAGTGATGATGAAGAAGAAACACAAACCCATAAGGAAACAAGCTTAAAACAACTAATGGGGGGGAGAAAAAAAATAAGTATGGTGAGAAGAGAACATGAAATTCAGGAGAAAGATAAGGTGATAGAGGATCATTGACAAAAGCTCAGATATATTTTTGTGCATGAGGACATGCAAGACCTTCCTCTTGGGGGAGATGTTGGGTACCATTTTTTATGCTTATTCCCACCATAGAATCCATGTTTTTGCCTCCATTTTCCTTTCATGTCTCTCATATTTCCTCCATATTAGCTTAAAATTGATCATCTTAGGTACATTTTTCATTCACTTTTTATGATTTGAATTTTTGCAAAATTTAAACATTAAAATTAAATTTTTAGTAGAAATTACGGGAAGTTGCAACTTCCCATAATAACTCTAAGATTTATATACTTGCAGGACACCTGGGTGAATTATGAAACATGTGGAGTGATCCTTGATGTACACATATGGATCAAAATCTATTCGCTTCCAGAGATGGACTTCAGACGTTCCTGGTTAACGTTGGTCAAACTAAGCCACTTGTGTAGAAAATACCATGTTTTTAGCCAAAAATCAGGACAATTTTGGATTTCGTGGGTTTTCTCCATATGTTATGGATATGAAATATGGGGTTCAACCTCATTATCATATTTTATGGATCTTATCAACTTATTAGAGTAATTTTAACAATTGTGGTTATGAATCCTCTGTATAAATATCCCAAGACTTGCATAATTAGAATACTTTTTATTAATTTGCACACTTGGAGCTTTGGAGATCATATTTGTGTGAATGAATTGAACGTGTTTTCTTCATCAATATATGTTATTAGAAGAGTTATTTTATCTGGTTATGTTTCAAGTGTGCAAGAAAAGCATTGGAGGGCCCCCATTGCCAAGCTTGTGCACTTAATTTCTAGTGTTTCATAGTTGTAACAATGGTATGTTTATTTTGTGTTTTTTCTAGTTAACTTTACTGTTTTAAATTCTTATTTTCATTAGAAGTACTTGACAAACTTGTCTCTTGAAAGTTTTGGTGAAATACTATGAAAATACATTCCATAAAGAAGCTTAGTTTTCCTACTACAACAATTAAGTTTTGTTAAGTATGTCATTTAGTGAACTTGATTTATTGATAAGTTTTATAAAACACTATGAAATGACCTCTTGTAAAGGAGTTTAGTGTTATTTTACTTACAACAACTAAGTTTTGTTAAGTGTGTTTATTTCAAGCAAGTGTGTTTATCTTCATTGCAAGTGTGTTTAAATCTCATGCAAGTTTGATTTATTTGATTCAAAACTAGTTTAGATCTAAATTCCATATACATTGGTGCACTTCAAAGTTCTACAAACTTCGCATTGATATTAAAATACATGATCTAATTTACATCCATAAGTTATACCAACAACAGTGTCCATGTCACAACCTACTACCACTACCGTCGTGGTTTGAGTTGTGGGTTAATGATTATCTAGTTTGATAGGTCCACGATGTCGTGAGGGCGGGCTGAGACAATCGCTCATGGAGATTTCTAAGGGGCACACAATAAGGCAGAGTCCTTATTCCTTAGAAGCCTTTAGTCTCTCACAAGGTCGACCGAATGAAGCGTTGACTCCAAGGGTCAGACAAATTCCAAAACCAATCTAAGGTGAGTGGCACCCTTGGAGAACGGAGGTGCGTCTTGAAGGGAATGTCGCACAATTAAAATTGAGTCAAATAAATCTAGGTGGCCTAGAAAACATGGAAATGGTTATGCCTTGTTAAAATAAAATAATTAATTAGTTAGTAAATTATTAATTGTGAAGCCTAACAAGACTCTAAGCCAAAGTCTAAGACTAAGCTAAAGTCTAAGTTAATCAAGGGACTAATTAAAAATGTTGAAATTAAAAGAATTGAGATAAAATCAATTTCTAGGAAAAAGTGAATAAAAATCTAAAGGTTGGATAAAATGCACATGTGTCCATGAAATTATTAAAATGGATTTTAAAATAGAAATAAATAATAACTTGAGTGAATAGGTGTACATAGAATAGAATCTTGAGTCAACCTACCACTAGTCTAACTATAAGAAGGCTCATAATCCAACTCTAACTCGGATCTAGTTAGGAGACACTCGTTAAATGAGAATTTGGGGAACAAAGGAACATCTAAGAGAGAAAATAGGAACACATTGGGGAATGTGAGGGAAATTGGCTTTTTATTCTAAACAAAAATGGTTATTACTTGTGCAACTTGGGGAGAGTGTGACAAGTGTGTAGGTGAATAATACTAATTCAATTAATTAAAAAGATAATTAATTGTGCATGAGGACATGTGTCATTGAAGATTTTTCTATGAAACAAATGTGATAGAAGGGAAATGGATCTCTCTTTTACTTGGTAAAGTTATGCCGCCAAATTTTTGGACTGTGTTTTACTTGTGAGTTGGGATACCAAGCTTGAAGAAAGAGTGGAAGCTCTTCCTTGCAAGGAAAGCCTTGGAGCTATTGTTTGTTGTTTTCTTGTGTGTGGCCTCTTTGCAGCTCGAGGGATAAGGGGAAAGAAGAGTATCCCTAGCATTGGTTGGGAGGTACCAGTGAAGTTTCAGTGATTAGCAAGCTAGAGTAATGAAGGAGCACAAGCCTTAAAGGACACCATCAACTCGAAGTCTTCATTGGTTCCAATATTTAATTTTGAATTTTATTATAGTAAGATAAATTGTATATTTAAATGATTTAAGCAACAACAAAACTTAATTAGATTTTATTGAAGAAATTTTTATTCATTTCTACCAACTATATGATAGATCCGATCCTTATTGGATTTGTTATCGCTGAATTTTTATTGCAATTTCAAATGGGAATTCGAACGACCTTGCAAATCCTATTGTTAGTTTAACCAATATTCATATGGTATATTTTTAATCAATATTTTAAATATCAATTTGAAATTTAGAATTTATTTGATTGGGTATCATGATATGATTTCTGGAATTAGGAATTAGAACTTGGAATTAGAACTTGCAAGGATTGTAAGTGCAATTTTTTAATTAATCATGGGATCTCTATATATTTAACTGAAGTTCTTGTCAGAAATACATTGGATTTTGAAGGTCATTGCACCACGCATTTTAAGTTTTTGTTGTCTTTGTAATTGGAATTTCAATTTCGGTTGAGTTGTATGGTCGTTGAAGATAGGATACGATTATGGATTGTTATTTACTGCTTAATTTAATTGAGGTGGATATTCCATGGAATCGTGATTCTCTAGTGGCTTCCTGAAACCATTAGTTTAGATCTGCAAACAATTTAAATTGTTTTATTTTAATGTCAATGAAAAACGAATTTATAGTTTCGACTTTAAAAAAAGAAAATGGGGTCACTGCAACTAAACAACAATATGTAATTTAGGAGTGCATTTCGTTGTGTATTTTAATTCCTGAGTGCGAATTATTATGATCGTTGATTGTATAATGCATTTCTAATATTGAAGGTAAAACCCTTGGACGTCGTTGAGTAGCGAAGAAGCATTGTTAGAATGCGAGCTTGGTAGCTTACACTTGTTTTTATAATTTGAAACTCCTTTTGTCAACTCATTGTTAGAAGTTGATATCTCACCTATTGTAGGTTAACGATAGCTTGAACTATTTCCATCTTGAACTAGAATAACATTCTATTAAATCCTAAAGTTGTAATATAACTCCTTGTGAAGATCTTGAAGTTACAATTATTTGATTATTAATTCTTACCTAGTGGTAAATCCTTTACTTAGTTCCAAAGACTCCTTCTACTAGAACGCTTGTTGAATGAGGTTTGAGCTTTTAATTAAAGTTAATTGGCATGATGTACCTTTCAATTAAATTTTAATGATAGTATTGATTATTGGAATTTACTATATGTCATACATGCAAACTTTAGTGGTACTCTAGTTGGATAGTGAATAAATTGTCATTTTATTCATATTCATTAATGGAAGAAAATTATTAAATAAAGAATATAATTTATGTGGTATCTTAAGTAGTAGATTATTTTATCTAGACAATTAACAATAATGGATTTGTAATTTGACAGGGTTGGTAATTTTGTTTAGGTAGTGATTATTAATTATATGGTGGTATAATGGTGAATTTTAATTATTAATGGTGAACATTAATTATTAATGGTGGATATTGATGATATGAATGTATATGGTGAATATTTATTCTTAATGGTGAACATTAATTATTAATGGTAGGCTATTAATTAGATTATGTTATTGATGACAAGAAGGCATATTATCTAGATGATGAAATATTTTCTTGCTTGAATGTTAAAGGAAGGAACCTTATCTAAAATAATGAGTAATTGAAGGTTTAATTTGTGTTATGATCAAAATCTTACTGTCACTTTAGTCCTGAGTCTAGATTTAATTTGGTTATGAGAATAGATATCTCCATGTTCTTCAGAATAGTTGCTAGTCACGAGACCTTAAATGGTCAAAATCAATGGGATGAATCCTGGACTTAAGCATTGATTATGTGTCATTGAGGTCCTAACCTTACCAAGTAGGTTTGGTGGATAGACATCTTTATTATAGGGATGTGATGTAATAGTTCTATTAATAGAATTAATGTTGTTATTGATTTTTGTTGTGTGATGATGTAAATGATAATAGAGTGTGCAAATATCGATGTATGTTAGTGTTGCATATCACTCTCTCTAACTATTGTTGTTTAAAAAAAACATGTACCACTACTGTACTCACTTACATTGATGTCGTAACGGAGGGATCATCACATATGGTATCAAAGTAGGTTCAACCCTACGACATTGGACTGTTATTCCTCCCATAGAGTTAACTAAAATGATAAAGATGTATTTTTAATTAGTTGTGGAATTTTCCCATGCATGTAATCATGGTTAGAGGATGCAGGGGAAGTAGACGACGTGGTGGTGGAGGAAGAGGTGTGACACCTATGATAGTATCCATTCCCGAGGGATCTAACCCTCAGGGAGATGAGTAGATGATAGAGGAGGAGCAGGTTGTTGCGGGAGATATGGCAGGTATGATGAGATCCTTCCAGAGGATGTCATAGGCGTTGATCAACCTCCTAGATCGAGACAAGGGTAGAGCATCGGTTCCCAATGAGGGTTCACAACGCGCTCTAGCTGGTAGTAGTAGTATACACATAAAACTCAAGAAGATGAAGTTTCTTGAGTTATGGGGTGCCTCGAATGACTTAGCTTCTGAGTCATGGTTGGTGAACATGGTGATGTTCTTCACACTTCATGATTACACCTCCAACTTGAAGGTCTGCATGACAATATTCCAATTGAAAGGGAGTTCTCTAATTTGGTGGAAGGCACTCCTACCTCAACTAACATGGTCATCGAAGACATGTCATGGGAGTTGTTCGAGGAACAATTTAGGGAGAGGTATTTATCCAAGGAATTACTTGGCACCATCTTAATGAGTTCAATGCTTTATGACAAGGTGGTCACACGGTGCTAGAGTGTGAGGTCAGGTTCATGGAGCTACTTAGATATGCCCCACATCTGAACATAGAGAAGTTGAAGGTCAACAAGTTTGTGCTCGGCCTTAACTTCAACATTCGTTCAAAGGTGAGGTGATCCAGATGGATCTCGGTGGCCATCCACTTTTTTCACTGAATCACCATTTTGAGCCTATGGTTTTGATAAACCATGATATTCACCCTTTTGATGGGGAATGGAATGTAATGCCATCTTCATTTGTTAATTACATACATCATGTAGTGATTTCCTAGTGGTTTTGTGTACATGCCTACAACATAGTGTTAATGCATCAGATCCCATTAGAACTCCGTAGTTAAGCACGCTCAGGCTAAAATAGTACTGGGATGGGTGACTGCCCGGGAAGTCCTAGTGTTTTACATGTCGATGGAATTTTATAAACTTGGTCCAATTTATCCCACATGCAACATGGGAATTGTTCTCCTCTCACTCTCTCATATATAATTGAGGTGAAGGAGTCCCTTTAAGAATGCAATGGAGTGTGATGTAAAGCTTGTTGCAAATGAAGTGTAGCTGACATCTCTTTCTTTTTAGATATAGACTACCCCATTCTACCAGTTTTTGTTCTACAATTGTTTTCTCTCTTGTCAATTAATAGAAGTTGGTTTTCACTGTAGTTTTGTTTTCTCCACATTATATTTGTGTATTTATTCATTATATATCGGTTATAATTTTGTCTTCATGTCGTTCTCAAAATAATCTAGATCAGTGGTATCAGAGCAGGTTGCTCCTTGTTCTTTCTCAAAGAAGGTCCTCGATGAGGTTAGGGTATAGAGCTACTTTCTCTTGAGGAAAAATTCTCTTTCCAACCCAAGCAACCTCCCATGGAGGAAGAAAAGAGATATGACAAAGCAAGATATCATTTCAAGGCATTGCTCAAGGAATCCCTCATGCAACAGAGGAATGAGATGATGGACAACTTTTCTCAGATCCTTCGAAGACTACCAATGGCGATGGATGAGGAATATTTGACAATAAGCCATTCCGCAAGTGTGACACCCATCAAGGTACAAGTCAATTTTGATATCCCCTTATTTGAAGGCCAGATAGATGCAGATGCTTTAGAAAAATTGTTGAATTTGCTAGAAGGTTATTACTCTGTCCAAAAAACATTCGACAGTGAAAAGGTCACCTTTTCTCTCCTTAAATCCCTTCCCCATGTCAAATATTGGTGGGAAGGTTACTAAAAGAGGTACATCGCAGATGAATATACAATATTTGGGAGAGAAACCCCTTGGGAGGCCTTTGTAGATGCCCTAAAGGAGGATTTCTACCTTGTCATAAACTATGATGACCAATACATGAGATGGACAACTTTGCATCAAAAAAGAGACCAGAGGGTACCAGAGTACACCAACATATTTCATACCTTTCACTCAAAGTTGGGTATCAAAGACTCCAAGCGGAGCCTGGTTTTGAAGTACCACAATGGTCTACACAGGTACATCCAAACATAGATGGATTTCTTGGACATCTCCTTAGTGGGAGTTGCTTATCAACATGCAGTCAAAACTGAGTAGAAATTCAAGCAACAAAGTACGTAAGAGAAGCATGGCAAAGGAAACTCTAATTCACATAATGGAGGATAGATCAAGGAAGGCCAACCTCAAGATATCCAGTCCCATATGCAGGAAAAGAAAGGTAACATGAAGTATAAGAAAGACACTGGAAAGTGGTGTGAGTTCCACAACAGCCCTTGGCACAACACTGATGAATGTTGCTCAATACATTCATTGGTGGTCAAGCTCAAAGACAAAGATTCAAACCTTGACTTGGACCATGATTTAGAAAATAATAAAAGGAGATAGATCATTGATGCAGAACCCATTGCTACTATCACAACTGCAACAATCCAACCAGAAGAGGAGGGGGAGGTACTCGTCCATTCACATATGTGGGTGAAGGGGACCCAAATGCATTTTATTGTTGATAGTGAAATACAAAAAAACATCGTCTCAGTAGAGGTTTTCAAGCAAATGGATTTTCCAACAACACAACATCTATAACCACACAACATCGGGTGGCTTTGCCAGGGTCAAGATCTTCATGTCAACCAACAATGTCGCTTGTCCTATGACATCAAGCCCTTCAAGGATGAGGTATTGTGTGACATTTCCCCACTGGAAGTTTTTGATGTTTTATTAGGCCAGCCATATATGTGGAGGCGTCATTTTGTTTATGAGTCTCGACCCTGTAGCCTCATTTTTACAATGGGGGGTCAACTATATCAGATACTAGAGGTAGTTCTGACTATTGTCCCACCAAAACAATGCCACAAAGTAATCTCTCATATTGAAAAGTTTAGCCTCTTCACAATCTGATCAGAAGGTGAATAGGACATTGCAACCACTGCAACCTCAATCCAAGACCTTTCTATCTAGCAGAAGCAGATCAAAAATAGTGTAGAAGAGTACGAAGATGTTCTTGCAACACCTACGGGGGTGCCTCCACACTGCCCAATCAAGAAATTTTATAACATAACCCTGCATATTCTTCATGTTGCATCTTCACTGACAAAGTCCTCCCACACTCAGGCAGATCATGCAACTAGATTGGTTGAATGGATCCAACCCCTACAACAGTAGGTTCATGATAGCCTTCAACAAGCTAAGCAGAACTCTGAACAACTTCTTCAGCAAGGCAAGCAATGTAACAAGCTTCATATTTAGCAGAAGTCTTCTTGTCTCCCAAGGGAACTTGACGTAACGGGGACCATTGCTTTCTAAGGGGGGAGGAATGATCTAGATGGATCTCGGTGGCCATCCAATTTTTTTACTAAATCACCATTTTGAGCTTGTGGTTTTGATAAACCATGATATTCACCCATTTGATGGGGAATGGAATGGAATGTCATCTTAATTTGTTAATTACAGACATCATGTAATGATTTTCTAGTGGTTTTATGCACATGCCTACAACATAGCGTTAATGCATTGGATCCCATTAAAACTCCACAGTTAAGTGCACTCAGGCTAGAGTAGTATTGGGATGGGTGACCACCCGGGAAGTCCTAGTGTTTTACATGCCGATGAAATTTTATAAACTTGGTCCAATTTATCTTAGATTCATCATGGGAATTTTTATCCTCTCACTCTCTGATATATAATTGAGGTGAAGGGGGGCCTTTAAGCATGCAATGGAGTGTGATGTAAAGATTTTTGCAAATGATACATGCCGATGGAATTTTATAAACTTGGTCCAATTTATCCCACATGCATCATGGAAATTTTTCTCCTCTCACTCTCCCATACATAATTGAGGTGAAGGAGGCCCTTCAAGCATGCAATCGAGTGTGGTGTAAATATTTTTTCGAATGAAGTGTAGCTAACATCTCTTTATTTTCAGAGATAGGCTACCCCATTCTACCAGTTTGTGTTCTACATGCTGATGGAATTTTATAAACTTGGTCCAATTTATTCCATATGCATCATGGGAATTTTTCTCCTCGCACTCTCTCATATATAATTGAGGTGAAGGAGGCCCTTTAAGAATGCAATGGAGTGTGATGCAAATATTTTTGTGAATGAAGTGTAGCCAACATCTCTTTCTTTTCAGAGATAGGCTACCCCATTCTATCAGTTTGTGTTCTACAATTTGTTTCTCTCTTGTTCATTAATAGAAGTTGGTTTTCACTGTAGTTTTGTTTTCTCCACATTATATTTGTGTATTTATTCATTATATATCGGTTATATTTTTGGCTTCATGTCGTTCTCAAAATAATCTGGATCATGAGGATCCTAATGCCTCAGATGTTGCACGATGTAGTTTAGAAGGCCCTCACAGATGAGGAAGAACTGAATAGTGGGGGTCAGAGCAGGACTCCTTCTAGAATTTTTGGACAGACAACATCAGGAGTGCAACAACATCAGACACCAGCCAAAAAAACATATGGGGAACGAGATACGACCATAGGACCTATGTTCTCGACACCATGACGAAAGAATCCTTAGCAGATGACTCCCTAAATAGAACCAAAAAAACAACAACAACATCATTCGCAACAACAGTAGCAGTCTTTTAGGCTTGTTTAGCAGAACAGACTAGGATCACAGACTGTTAGGCCAACAACTTCTACTTCGGGGACTAGGAGCATTGGATGAAAGATTGGATGTTGGACATGTGGGGAGCCACATTACCAACGAGATTGTCCGATAGAGAAGGAAAAAGAGGTTGGATCATCAGGATCCACTACAATTGGATATTTGGGCAAGCCCACAAGATACATGTAACAATTAATAACTGCTAGGCTGAGCACCAATCCATTGCTCTCAAGATGTTAGGTACGATCGTCGATCAAAATTTTAGTATCTTGAGAGATCTAGGTGCTAGAGAGAGATTTATTTCTAATGCAGCGCTAAAGAGAATTAAGGTAAAGGAATTCGAGAAAGATCAGTTCAAATATGTAGAAATGGCATCGAGTGCCCAACACAAAGTTGGAGGAAAGGTTACATACTATGGCATTAACTTGGGAGATTTTGTAATGAATTTCAACCTATATGTCACGATCTTAGGATCTTATGACATAGTGATAGGAATGGACCAGTTGGAGTCACACAATGCGATAATTAACTGTAATATGAAATGATTAATTTAATAGATGATTTGGGAAATAGTAGAGTGATTGTAGGAAGAAACCAGGGAGTGTCCTTGAGGCTTATTTCTTCCCTACAAATACAGAAGAGTATGTGCAAGGTATGAAAGTTGTATGAAACATTAGCGCTAAATGAAAAGAGAGAGGCAGATGGATTAGAAAACCTTCCTGTATTACAAGAGTTTGCAGACGTATTTCCAGAAGAATTGTCGGGTTTACCGCCTGAAAGAAATTTGGAGTTTACAATAGACTTGAAACCTGGAAATGAACTGATAGCAAGAACGCCTTACCAGATGTCAACTCCTGAATTGTACGAGTTGAAAATGCAACTAAAGGAGTTGTTTGATTTAGGACTTATATGTCCAAGTGTGTCGTTGTGGGGTGTGCCAGTTATTTTTTATATAAAGAAGGATGGGTCGTGGAGACTTTGTATTGAATACCATCAATTTAACAAAGAAATGATCAAGAACCAGAATCCATTGTCAAGGATAGACAATTTTTTTGATCAAATGAAAGGAGAAATGGTATTTTTGAAGATTGACTTGAGATCAAGATATCATCAATTACAGATTGAGTAGGAATATATCCCTAAGACCATATTTAAGACTAGATTCATACATTATTAGTTTACTATTTTACCATTTGGACTGACGAATTACCTAGGAGTATTCATGAGTTTGATTAATGGGGTGTTCCGCGAATACTTGGAAATTTTTTTTCAAGTATTTATTGATGACATACTAATTTATTCTCAGATGAAAGAAGAACATGATGAACACTTGAGATTGGTCCTACAATGTCTAAGAGAAAATATATTGTATGGGAATCTATCAAAATGTTATTTTTTCCAATCGAAGATTCATTATTTGGGACATATCATATCTAGAGAAGGTATCGCTGTGTATCCAACAAAAATAAAGGCTATTATGGAATGTCCAACACTAACAAATGTGTTATCACATGTTAATTTGTATTAATTTTTCCACAACATATTGTCCTTGTGATACCTTTCCACTCAGATTCTAAAATGTTTTCACCAACTCCATCAAGTTTCCATCACCTAAACCTTCACTCGACTAATCATCCAAAATATTCATGTCCTCCATGAGTCAAAATTAGAAAATATCCCAAACCTATATCTAGCCTTAATGCTTATCTAAATTCCTTAGTCCCATCTATTGTAACTTAGGTCTGCACCCCTGTCTCTCCTCTCTCATTTCCCTATACCTTCATGAAAATTTTCCTCTTAAAGTTGATAAAGTCAGTTTCCCATTTGTTCAATAACTTAGTTTTTCTTGTTGTCTTGTTTGACTGGTTCTTTGTGCAGATTTTTTCTGTTTTTTTTTAAGGATAAACACATTGTGATTCGATTTGAATTACTTGTCATCTTGTTTGCCACTAATCAATCATACAACAGGCCCACCAAAATTTTCCCGTGCACAGGAGACATCTAGGTCCACCAATTCCTTGTATGCATAGTAAGCTTCCGCGGGAAAAAGACATAATTCAAAAGGCTATCATTTTCAGGATCAGATTGTAGAATCAGACAGATTAAAATTACGACGGTGGAGATCTAGTAGGCCACCCAGATCGACAATTTTCATGCATTCAGACCATCGAAATCACGCAGGGTTTAACATAAAGAGTGAACCCCTGAAGTCCCGAAGTGACGAGAGACTGCCATGTCAACTGGGCCCATACTAGTCCAGTATATTTCCATGCCTTACATCCCAAACTCATGAAGTGTTGAAGTCCCAAAGTGACGAGAGACTGCCACATCAACCGTGCCTGTACTATTCCATGAGAACTTCATGCTTCATAATCTAGAACTCCGTCGAAGTCCCGAAGTCCTGAAGTGACACGAGACTGCCACATCAACCAGGTTCATACTACTCCGAGAGATTTCCATGCCTTACAACCCAAACTCCCGAAGTGTCGAAGTCACGAAGTCCCAAAGTGACGAAAGACTTCCACGTCAATTAGGCCCGTACTACTCTGGGAGAACTTCATGCTTCACAATCCAAAACTCCCGAAGCCTGAAGTGTTGAAGCACGTGGAAACCATAAGTTGATAAATGGGGCACACTCATCAACCATGACACGTAGAACTCATTTTTGGTCATTTGGTTGCGTCATTCGTCCATTTCCACGTGACACGTGTCACCCTTCTTTCCATAACATGTCAGCACAATGACGTCAGGTCACCATGTCAGATTCAGAAGATCACCCTCCAAGAGGTATTCCTACTTAACATTCAAAGCTTCCGGACGCCAAAATTGACACCATATCTAAAATTGGTTAAAAATATTCTGGAGTTGGCAGACATATAAACTTGAGTGTGGCGGTAAAATAACAGGATTACCCAAATCGCAGATTGCAACAAGATCAATGGCTGAGAGAGATTGCAGGGGGAGAAGTTGCACATAGTTTAATTTTGAAGGGAGGTCCCACAATTTAAACCATAGTTTTCTCTTAGGGGTGCGTTGCATCACCAGGTGCATTGCGGGATGAAAGGCGAGTTACCTCAAAACCACTTCATTGTTCCCCCGCAAAATAGAAAAGTAAAATGGGACTTTTAGTCATTTATTTTATTGTATTATTATTTGAAGGTTGGACCGTTAGAACCTTGGAAAGACCACCATCTTCCACCTGCAGTTCAAAAATATACCAACTGCACGCCAGTTCCACTCGCTTCCAAGTATTTTCATCATGACCATGGATCCCATCATAACCTCATTAGCAGAGAAAATGACGAAGAAAGAGACCAAAACGCCAGGGAGCCAGAATCTAGATCTCGAAACAGTTTCTTGTTTATCATTGCAATCAGTTTCAGAATCAAAACATTTCTTTCTTGTCATTGTAACCAGTTTCAAACCGAAGAAACTCAAATTATATAAATATTAGGAGTTTCAAATGTATTAGAGGTTGGCATAACTGCAATGGAATGATTCTAGCTATTGGAACTTGAATGTAATTTTCTGAAGCTGAATAGAATGCACATGAAGATGTCATGAAATTTCCATGAAAAATATTCTAATGGTGGTGGCCTAAGTTTCATCTTCTTTCTTCGTATGTATTTCATGTGTGCTTAAATTCCATTTTCGCTGTATTTTGTTTAAATTGTGTAGTTAAAGTCCCATAATTCATCTTGTGATTCTCTTGGCTAAAGAAATTTAAACTGTGTTAAGTTCTTCCTAACTAAGTCATAATTCATTTTATTTAATGTTCTAATGTAGTTATGTGTTTTTCCTTTATTCTTACACTCTGCAAATTACAATATATAACTCAGATTCATTGCCTCATTTATCCTTTATTCTCTAGAGAATTCAACCGACTAGTCATTGCTTCCATTTGTTTTTAGAAGTTTGATTACATATCCCCAAGTGTCCCTCCCCTTACTTGCCAACAAAATTATTAAAAACCCTTCAAAGCAACAAAACCTAGCCATTGATTCATTAAAGAAAACTCATCTGTTAAAGACCAAGTGACAGGAGAGAGCCCTCTCTGAGATGAGCAAGCTAGTACCAAACTCTAAAGTTCGTTTGTAGTTTACCTCTGTCGTTTTTTTATGAGCCGAACGAATTTACAAAGTGCTAGCATTTTGGCGTCGTTGTCGGGGATGAAAGTGAAATCTTCCTTGGGAAAATAACGACTTAAAGCTTCATATTTGATTCCCGAGGGTGACAGTGAATCAAACACCTTATTGGCTGAGACTAAATTTACCCTGGCGACTCCATTATAAAGAGACTAGTAGCATAAAGTAGTTTGAGAGAGAAATCCTGGCTCCCAAGAGAATTCATACTAGAATAAATCCAAACCCAGAAGAAATAATCCTTGTGTATGATCCTGAGAAAATTGTACAAAAAAGAAAACAAAGGCCAATAAGCCCAGTTTTGTGTCTAGACAGATCTCTATCCTTTCCCAAAGATGGAGTGAAAAACATTGAAGACTTTGATTTTGATTTGAAATTTAAGCAAACTTTGTTCAGAACTAAATCTAAGTCCAGTTTGAATGAAATTATCTTTGATGAGAAGAGTTTCCAAGATTTAATTTCATATGCTTCTATTAAACCTGTTGTGATTCCTATTCAAAACAATCAGCCACTTCAAGTTCTTACTGTAGCCATGATAGTTAGGTTTTCCCCTCTTTTCCTACCTTCTCAGTTACATGGTTTTCCCCGAGAATATAATAAGAGGATTAAGTTGTATGATGCTGAAGGCAATGTATCAGCCCAAAAACACTTAGAATGGTTCAATGATTTTGTGTACCTAGAAGAAGTAGATTATGAAGATGCAAAAATGAGGTTGTTTGCACAAAGTCTTGCAGTAGAATTCATAAAATGGTTCAAATCTCTCCCTGTAGCAAGTATCCTAAATTTTGAAGCCTTTGAAATGAGTTTTCTTGCAAAGTGAGGTGACAAGAAAAACCCCCTTCGGTTTCTAACCCAGTATAACAACATGAGAAGGTCACCTGATGAAACAATACAAGCTTTTTCAGCTAGATTTATGAAATTTTACAACTCAATTCCTACTGAGGTAAAACCTCCTCCTAGAGCTGCTCAAGTTAGATATGTTGATTCCTTAGAAAGTGGTTTTGATTTGTTGTTGAGGGAAAGAAGATCCAGTTTACTAGATGATATGATGAGTGATGCAATATAATTTGAATTAAATCTAATGGCTTCAAGAAAGATCAAATATAATTTTGACAGAGACATAAACAAGGTCCAATATAAGGCACAACCTTCAACCTCATAGTCATCAGAAGAGAGGTTTGAGTTGATGATGAAGACCATGGAGAAACTCATGGAAATGATGTCTTTAAATAATAAGCCTAAAACCAGAGAGCAGGTTGATGTTCCACCCAGGAATCAAAGGAGACCAATAGTTCCACAAATTAGACAACAAGATCAGAGGAACCAGGGTGATCAACAAATAAGACCTCATTTTCAAAATAATCATGTAAATGAAAATTTTGACGAAACTTTTGAGTACAATATGCATTGTTGTGATGGTGATGAAACATATGTGTTCGTAACTAAAGAAGAAAATGATC
Organism: Picea engelmannii; assembly: GCA_009831015.1. Classification (NCBI taxonomy): domain Eukaryota; kingdom Viridiplantae; phylum Streptophyta; class Pinopsida; order Pinales; family Pinaceae; genus Picea; species Picea engelmannii. Next base: position 223,980 of record ML783576.1, on the reverse strand, counting down.
AGTTCATGGATGCAAATGAAATATTCATGCAGAAGAATGATGAAAGGTTGTAGTGGAAAATGAATATTACCTGACAGGACTGTAGAATGCCATCATGCAATTCCAGAAACAATATAATCTTCGAAACAAAAAGGTGTCTGCGAATCCCCCAAAGGGAAATCCTACAAAATATCAAAATAATACACCTTCTTCAAGTCAGCCTAAGAAGGACTCTGTTGCAAAGGATGTTGCAGAGAAAGGAAAGTAGAAGGAAGAACCTCCAAAGAAAGTACATGAACCAAGAAAGGAGAAACTTATCAAAGAGGTAGAAAAAACCTCATCTTCATTTAACTTTGAAAGTGAGATGGCCAAAATTAAAATCTATGTTCCATTCAATGAACTGATAAAGAATAGTGTATATAGAAATCAGATCGTTAAGATGCTCAAGATGGAAGACACTTTTGATACTTTAAATATACAAGATGATCATCATGCCATCTTGTTTGGCCCACGTGTAGAGGAGAGTAGTGATGCTCATGATTTCCCTCCTTTCTATGTTAGTTTGAAGATTCATGATATAACTTTGCATAATTCTATGTTGGATTCAGGAGCATCCCATAATCTGATGCCCAAGGTGGTCATGGACCAATTGGGTCTAGACATTACAAGGCCTTACAAAGAACTTTTCTCCTTTGATTCAAGGAAGGTGAAGTGCTTGGGCCTAGTCAAATATCTAATAGTATATTTGCCTCAAATTCCAGAAAAAAATATGGTCATGGATGTGATGGTTGCTGATATCCCTCCTAAATTTGGCATGTTGTTATCTAGGTCATGGGATGCAAAGTTGAAATGGACTTTGCAAATGGATATGTCATACGCCATAATCCCTGGTTTTGGTCAATATAGGAGGTTGTACAAGGAATTTTTTCTCAAATACATGGTCAGTAACAAAGCCCAACCAAACAACCATCCCATATACTTTGTGGAGACTGAGATTGGTTCCTCCATTTTCTTTAATGATTCGAGTTTTGAAGAGAAGGTCCCAAACACTGATATGACTGCCAAAGACAAATCTAATCAACAAACTGAGGAAATTTTAGAACAACAAAACAATGTAGAGAATTAGATGTGGAATATGAGATTTGATGGAGCTGTCAGCTAAGAAGGAACATGAGCTGGTGTGTGGATTAAACCCCCCGGATTGGCCACAAAACTTTGTTCTTACAAGCTTGATTTTGATTGCACAAATAATATGGTTGAATATGAGGCATTAGTGTTGGGATTGAAGACTTTGAAAGAAATGGGTGCTAGGAGGATAGTTGTACATGGAGATTCTGAGTTGATTATAAATCAGGTAAAGGGAATATATCAAGCAAAGCATCCTAGATTAAGATCATATAGGAATATAGTGCTTGATATTCTTGAATAATTTTTAGAATATAGTCTCTTAGTGATTCCAAGGGGTCATAATCAGATTATTGATTCTCTAGCTACTTCTACCTTAGTTTTCAAAATTTTATTTTTTCCTAACAGAGGATATGAGATTGAGGTCAAGAACAGATCAACAGTTCCTGATAATATTAAGTACTGGAAGGTTTTTGAAGATGATAAACAAATAGAAAGTTTCCTTAATATGGATGGTGAATTTGAAAATTTGAATATTGATGAGGAATATTGTTGTGAAGAAGAAGATGCAACTACATTCACAAATGATGGCTATTTCAAGAATAATATTGGTGGTAAGGATATAATACAACTAAAAAATAACATCATTCCCAAAGGCCTGGTCCCATTAGAAAAACTCTTTGACAACAATGATGTAGCCATGAGTCCTAAAATTACTGTAAATGATGGAGATGTTGAAGATTGCAACATTGGGACTTGGGAAGATCCCAAGATCATCAAGCTATCCAAGACACTTAGCCCAGAGGTCAAGCAAAGTTATATCAATTTAATGAAATCATTTCCCGATGTTTTTCCCTGGAGTTATGAAGATCTAAACATTTATGATACTAAGGTGACTCAACATGTGATTCCAATCAAAGAGGATCATAAACCTTTAAAGAATAAATTAAGAAGAATCAATCCTTTGTTGCTTCCCTTGATTGAAAAGGAGATAAAAAGGTTGTTTGAAGCCAAGATCATAGTGTCTTTGAGATTTTCTAAGTGGGTGGAAAATCTAGTCCCTATCAGAAATAAAAGTGGAGAGATAAGATTATCTGTAGAATTTAGAAATCTGAACATGGCATGTCTCAAGGACAATTACCCACTGCCTAAGATGGATCACATTCTGCATAAAGTGGTTGGTTCTCAAAAAATATCAATGATGGATGGTTCTCTGGGTACAATCAAATCAAGGTACACCCTGATGATCAGGAAAAGACATCCTTTACAAGACCATGGGGCACCTTCATGTATGCCAAAATGCCTTTTGGACTCATGAATGAAGGAGAAAATTTCCAAAGGGATATGGATATAGACTTTTCATATGAGAAAGATAAATTTATTTTTATTTACTTAGATGATATCACTGTATATTTAGTTTTTGATGAAGAACATCTTAAACATCTAAGAAGGGCTTTTCTAAAATGTAGGAAGTTTGGCATTTCATTGAACCCCAAGAAGTCTAATTTTGGCATGGAAGAGGGGAAGTTGCTTGGTCGCATTATTTCAAAGGAGGGAATAAAGATAGATCCCAATAGAGTTGAGGGAATCCTTAAAATTAGCACACCTAGAAACAAGAAAGAAGTGCAATATTTCCTAGGGAAAGTGAATTTTCTAAGAAGATTCATCCCTAACCTGGCTGAAATCATAAAGCATATCACTAACATTCTCAGAAAAGAAAGTGAGATAAAGTGGAATCCTGAAGTTAGAAATTCTTTTGAAGATATTAAAGTGGCATTGACCAAAGCCCCAGTGTTGGATAGTCCCAATTTTGCAGAAGACTTTATATTGTTTTCTTTTTCCTCAGAACACACAATCGTTGGTGTTTTATTACAAAAAGATGAACATAATTTTGAGAGGTCTATATCATAATATAGAAGGACATTGAGGGACTCCCCATTAAAGTATGATATAATGGAAAAGAAGGCTTATGCACTAGTCAAGGCCCTAAAGGAGTTTAGAGTTTATATCTTGCATTCCCATACCATTGCTTATGTGCCCAACAGTTCTGTGAAGGAAATTTTGACTCAACCTAATAGTGAGGGTAAAAGGGGCAAGTGGATAGCTTTGTTGTTGAAGTATGACCTCGATATCAAACCTACAAAGTTGATCAAGGGGCAGGGACTTGAAAAGATGATGGCACAGTCAATTTGTGAGCTCTTGGGAATTAATTTCATTGTTGATTTATCAACTAATTCATAAGAAGAAAAGGTCCCTCAGGTATCCCAAAAAATCCTTAACTCCCCATGGTATGCTGACATTATTTATGTGTTGAGAAATTTGTAGGCTCCTCCTGAATTGAGCAAAATCAAGGCCAGGTTTTTTAGGCTAAAAGTAGAAAAGTTTTGTATCCTAAATCAATATCTATATTTGAAGGATCCAAGAATAATCTTGTTGAGTTGTTTGTTGTAGAAAGAAGTAGAAAAAATCATCAAATAGTTTCATAAAGGTGATTGTGGAGGACACCATTATTGGAAAACTATTGTGCACAATATATTGAGGGTTGGGTTCTATTGACTTAGAATTTTTTTCGTTGTTTACAAAGAAGTTTCAAGTTGTTATGAATGCCAATTTTTTTATGGAAAGAGAAAATTGTAGCCTTTGCCCCTGAAGCCTATCTCTGTTGAAGCACCTTTTAGACAATGGGGCCTTGATTTCATAGGATAAATCCATCCACAGTCCTCATATTAGCACAAGTGGATACTGAAAACCACATATTAATTCACCAAGTGGATTGAAGCAATCCCCATAAGGCAAGCCACATATATTGTTATAAATCAGTTCTTGGAGAACAATATTTTGTCTAGATTTGGTTGTCCAATTAAAATCATTACTGACAATGCAACAACATTCAAGTCCAAAAAGATGGAAATTTTTTGCAGTGATTACAATATAACTCTTGGCCATTCCACAACTTATTACCCACAAGGTAATGTGTTGGCTGAGTCATCCAATAAGAGTTTGACCAAAATATCAAAAAACTGTTGAAAGATAGAAAAAAGGCGTGGCACAAGAAACTTATCTATGCTCTATGGGCTGACATGATCACTACTAAAAGGTCTATTGCCACTTCACCCTTCCAAATTGTGTATGGCATAGAGGCAATTTTTCCTACTTCATTAGGATTTCCAGTGATGAGATTTCTAGAGGATGAATATGTTGAACCATATGCCACTCAAAGGAGGACAAATGAACTAATCAATGTCTAGAAAACAAGAGAGAAAGCTTTCAAAAACTCTTAACTACACCAAGACATGATTAAAAAGGCTTTTGATAGACATACAAAGGAAGATTACTTCAAAGTGGGGTATTTGGTGTTGAAATGGGATGCTAGGAATGAAGACAGAGGAAAGCATGGAAAATTAGACCATATGTGGCTGGGACCTCTCAAAATTGTGGGATATCATGGAAATAATACCTATATGCTACAAGAACATAATGGAGATCTCATTGGTGGGGGACCTGTGAATGGTAGGTTTCTCAAGCATTATCTCGCTTAATTTTTTTTTCACCCTTTCCATTTCATTGTACATAACTATTTTTTTTTTTTCAGTTGTAGCATTTGAAATAAAATCAACAGAAAATTGAAGCCTGAGGTGAAGGCCCTAAGTTTATGCTGAGTATAATTAGAGTTTGCAAATAATCTTGCTGGTCAAACAATTTTCAGTTTGGGTTTTCAACAGTGTGTACATTAAGATTGTAGTAGTGTATTTAGCGTTTGGTTTTTAGTTAAGAGTAGTATACAGAATTGGGTTTTCAGTGGACATTGGTGACAGGTCAGAACAGGGTACACACATGTTTTTGGAGAAACCCAATGTATCAAGCACTAGGTCTATGATTTCTTTGCTACCTCATTGGGAGGATAACATCCCCATTGGAGCCAATGTTATCACATGCTAATTTGTATTAATTTTTCCAAAACATCTTGTCCTTGTGATACCTTTCCACTCAGATTCTAAAAAATTTTCACCAGCTCCATCAAGTTCCCATCACCTAAATCCTTCACTCGACTAATCATCCAAAATAGTCATGTCTTCCATGAGTCAAAATTGGCAAATATCTCAAACCTATATCTAGCTTTAATGCTTATCTAAATTCCTTGGTCCCATCTATTGTAACTTAGGTATACACACATGCCTCTCCTCTCTCATTTCCCTATATCTTATGAAATTTTTCCTCTTAAAGTTGATAAAGTCAGTTTCCCATATGCTCAATAACTTGGTTTTTCTTGTTGTCTTGCTTGACTCGCTCTTTGCGCAAAGTTTTTCTATTTTTTTTTAAGGATAAACACATATTGTGATTCGATTTGAATTACATGTCATCTTGTTTTCCACTAATCGAGCATACAATAGGCCACCAAAATTTTCCTATGCACAATTGACATCCAAGTCCACCAATTCCTAGTATGCACAGTAAACTTCCGCGGGAAAAATAAATAATTCGAAAGGCTGGCAATTTTGGGCACAGATTGTAGGATCCGAAAAATCAAAATTGCAATGGTGGAGATCCAGCAGGCCACCCAGATCGACGGTTTTTTTGCATTCGGAGCATCAAAATCACATAGGGTTTAACATCAAGAGAGAACCCCCGAAGTCCCAAAGTCCTGAAGTGACGAGAGATTGCCATGTCAACTAGGCCCATACTACTCTGGGAGATTTCCATGCATTACATCCCTAACTCTCAAAGTGTCGAATTCCTAAAGTCCCGAAGTGATGAGAGACTGCCACGTCAACCAGTCCTGTACTACTCTAAGAGAAATCTATGCTTCACAATCCAGAACTCCTGAAGTGTCAAAGTCCCGAAGTCCCAAAGTGACGAGAGACTACCACATCAACTGGGATCATACTATTCTAGGAGATTTTCATGCCTTATAGCCCAAACTCCCGAAGTGTCGAAGTCCTGAAGTCCCAAAGTGATGAAATACTTCCACGTCAATCAGACCCGTACTAGTCTGGGAGAACTTCATGCTTCACAATCCAAAACTCTCGAAGCCTGAAGTGCTGAATTGTGTGGCAACCATTAGTTGATACACAAGGCACACTCATTAGCCATGACACATGGCACTCATTTCTGCTCATTTGGTTGCGTCATTCGTTCATTTCCATGTGACACGTGTTACCCTTCTTTACATGACATATCAACATAATGACGTCAAGTCACCATGTCAGATTCAGAAGATCACCCTCCGAGAGGTATTCTTTCTCAGCATTCAAATCTCCTGAACCCCAAAATTGGATACATCTCTAAACTTGGTTAAAAATATTATGGATTTGGTGGATAGATAAACTTTAGTCGGGCACTAAAATAGTAGGATTACCCAGATCACAGATTTCAACAAGATCAACGGTCGAGAGCAATTGCGGGGGCGAAGTTGTGCGGAGTTTAATTTCGAAGGGTGGTCCCACAATTTAAACAACAGTTTTCTCTTGGGGGTACATGGCATCACCAATTGCATTGCAGGATGAAAGGCAGGTTACCTCAAAACCACTTCCTCGCGCCCCCGCAAAATAGAAAAGTAAAAATGGAATTTTAGTCATTTATTTTATTGGATTATTATTTGAAAGTTGGATCGTTAGAACCTTGGCATGACCAGCGTCTTCCACTTGTAGTTCAACAGTATACCAACTGCATCCCAGTTCCGCTCACTTCCCCATTATAACCTCAGTAGTAGGGAAAATGGTGAAGAAAGGGACCGAAACGCCAGGGAACGAGAATCTAGATCTTGGAACGATTTCTTGCTTATCATTGCAATTGATTTCAGAATCTAAATGTTTCTTTCTTATCATTGTAACTGGTTTCAAACCAAAGAAACTGAGATTGTATAAATATTAGGAGTTTCAAATGTATTATAGGTTGGCAGAAGTGCAAGGGCACGATTCTAGCTATTGGAACCTAAATGTAATTTTCTGAAGATGAATAGAATGCACATGCATATGTACCAAAATTTCCATGAAAAGATTCTAATGGTGGTGGCATGAGTTTCATCTTCTTTCTTCGTATGTATTTCCTGTGTTCTTAAATTCCATTTTCATTTTCTTCCATTTAAATTGGATAGTTAAAGGCCCAAATTTCATCTTGTGATGCTCTTGGCTGAAGGAATTTAAACCATGTTAAGTTCTTCATAGCTAAGTCCAAATTTATTTTATTTAATGCTTTGATGTAGTTATGTGTTTTTCCTTTCTTCTTACACTCTGCAAATTACAATCTATAACTCAGATTCATCGCCTCATTTAGCCTTTATCCTCTAGATAATTCAACTGACTAGTCATCACTTCCATTTGTTTTCAAAAGTTTGACTCCATAGCCCCAGGTGTCCCTCCTCTTCCTTGCTAACAAAATTATAAAAAATACTTCAAAGCAACAAAACCTAGCCATTGATTCGTTAAATAAAACTCACATGTTAAAGACCAAGTGACAGGAGAGAGCCCTCTCTGAGATGAGCAGGCTAGTACCCAACTTTAAAGTTGGTTTGTAGGTTACCTCTGTCGTTTGTTTTATAATTCGAACGAATTTATAGTGATAACAAAATGTACAAGAAGTATGTAGCTTTATGGGTTTATCAGGATATTACTGACAGTTTGTCGAAGATATCAAATATGATCAAGGAATTGCAGAAGAAAAACAAGAAGTTTGTATGGACCGAGAAATGCGTGGAATCATTTCAAATTCTTAAAGAGTTGTTGATGACATAACCAATACTAACATTCCCCAACATGGACAAGGAATTATTGTTATGCATAGATGCATCCAAGGAAGGTTTAGGTGGAGTTTTGATGCAAGACGGTCGACTGATTTCTTACATTTCAAAGAAATTGAGAAAGCATGAGCATAACTACGAAACACATTTTTATTGGATAGATTGGTGAATGGGGACATAAACTAATCTCCCTAGATCCACCTAGATCTAAAACAAAACAAGACAGGACATGATGCTTTCCCTAAGTTTCTACCATTGAATTTACTACCAAAGAAGGAATGGATGAAATACCTTTAGATATCGCTTCCTTACATCTCTGTTGTTCTTGCTTCGCTCCAATGCTCTTGTGAGATCAGATCTGTAATGACACAAACCAACCAAAGTGAAAGAAACAATTGTAGATTCAATGGAAACCTAAACATGTGATCAAGGAGTCATGTAATTAAACGCTAATGATTTTATGGGAAAGAATCATGTCACTGTATCATATTAAGTAAAAGTGGAAGATACAACCAAATTGCCTTGATGTCACAAGTTCCCTTTTGGTGGTCCTTTGTTCCAATACACATATATACTTGCTCCGAATTTGTATGAAGATGTTCCACAAAACCTTGATGGAAAAATGGAGGTCTCAAGAATCAATTGTAACAGGATTCTTCACATGGTATTCAACCTATTCTTTCAACAATTCTTTGCTCAATATTGCTTAACCTTTTCCATGAGAAACCCATCATTATATAGGAGAAGGTGAAGTGGTTACAAGGATGAGGATGATCCCACCAAATCAGAGAAGTCAGTAAGATCACAACCATATGGACGCCACCTCACATTCTAGAATATTCTCCTTCTAGAAAATTCATGAAACTTCTTCCTTTTCTTAGCTTCAAACGTCATCACACCCTACCTATATAGAAGCATATGGAAATCCCGCGAGCTAGGCATAAATCAACCTGTGGAAATCAAGGATTTATGCACTGTGTACCACTATTAGCCTGTGACGTCATTCTAAAAATATGCCTTGTAGGGGAAGAAATTAGTCATTTTTCTCAGGTAAAAGATTATTTTGAGAGCCTGAACACATGCCTGTAGGGTCATCACCAGAGTGACCAAAATAATGTGTAACACACATGAATTGGAATTATTAACAATTGTATATGCCTTGAGAATATGGAGACATTATTTGATTGGATGAAAATTTGAATTAAAGACAGATCATTGTGGACTACAACATATATTTATACAGAGTGAATTGAATGTGCGACAAAGGCATTGGTAAGCATTACTTAGCAAATATGATTTTGAGATTCCTTACATTAAAGGAACTGTGAACAGAGTGGAAGATGCGTTGATTCGAAGACCACACATATTCTCAATAATACCTCTTAAGAAAACTCTTCGAGAAAATATTCTAGCTCTATAGTTTGACGATGACTGGCACAAAGAGGTTAAGGATAATATTGGACAAGATACCATGTTGGTACCAAAGTTTGAAGGTTAATCATTGGACAACAACTAATTGTTGATATTTAATGGCAGAATTTACGTACTCCCTAACAATGAATTAATAAGTTTGATCTTGAGTGAAGCCCATCAAGTAGTGTACATGGCTCATCTGGGAATCATGAAGATGAAGAAAGACCTTAAGCCTTTATTCTTCTGGAATGGAATGAAAGAAGACATAGTAAGTTACATGGCAATATGTCTAGAATGTCAGCAAGTGAAGGTTGGACATAGACATCCGACAGGATTGTTACATCCACACGCTATTCCTTAATCGAAATGGGAGGTCATTTCGATGGATTTTATTGTTGGATTTCCACTGACAACAAGAAGACACGATTTGATTTTCTTGGTAGTTGACACTCTGATGAAGAGTGCACAATTTATTCTAGTGCGTATGACATATCAGGCGCCAGATATAGATATATTTTTTGTCAGAAAGATTGTGAGGTTACATGGTGTACCAAGAAATATCATATCTGATCGAGGATCAATGTTTACATGACGGTTTTGGAATAGTTTCCAAGAGGCCTTGGGAACACAACTAAATTTTAGTACAACATATCACCCAGAGACAGACAGACAAACAGAAAGAATGATCCAAATTTTGGAGGATATGTTGCATATGTATGTAATGGACCAACATAAACGTTGGGAGGAATTCTTACCATTGGTAGAGTTTTCTTACAACAACAAGTACCAGAGTATGATTAAGATGGCACCATTTGAGTTTCTCTATGGGCGATTGTGTTGAACGCCGTTGAGATGGGATCGACTTGAGGATAGGGTATTAGTGGTACCGGAAGTGATCCAATAAATGGAAGAATAGATGCAATCAATAAGACATAGGATTAAAGAAGCACAATATCGACAGAAGATTTATGCTGATGTGCATCGCGTTGACCGCAGTTATGAAGTTGGCGACAGAGTTTTCTTGTGGGTAAAACTGCAAAAGAGTTCGATCAAGTTTGGAAAGGGTGATAAAATCTATCCTAGGTTTGCGGGACCTTTCTAGGTTGTGGAAAAGAAAGGACTTGTGGCTTATCGACTAGCCTTTCCCAATTCTTTGAGGTGTATGCACGATATTTTTCACATATCTGTTTTGCGACATTATGTTTCTGATTTGTCACATGTGATTGACATGATTTATTTGCAGGTGTCAGATGAGGGTGCTCTCATGGCAGAGCTGATCCACATTCGACAACTATGAAGTCGAATAGTCGATCAGTTCAAGGTCCAATGGGACAACTATAATCCACTCTCGGCGACATAGGAGGATGCATACGATTTACGTCAACAATTTCCTTACTTGTTTGATAGATTGGATATATATATATCTATGTTAGATACATTTATTTACTTCTATTTATATATCGTACAAACTTTTGGATGAAGTTTAAAACAAGAGGGGGTGTATGTAACATCTCGCTCTAATGGGCCCAACTTTAGTGACATATTCTTTGAGGACACTTGTGTGCAAGTGATCCGGTTATTTTATATTATGATTTGATTTGATTATGGGTTATGTATGATGATGATGTGTTGTGACTTATTTATATTTCAATGTATATGTATTGGGAGATGGTATTGACAAGTTTTCCTGAGTATGCAAGACACATGACAAGTTATGGATGTTGATGGCATCAATGGACTTCCTTGGACTCTGGATTGAGTCAGGGAGTGGATTGTATTTGTTTGAGTATTTCATTTTACACACATGTGACATATGGTTGATTACAATATGATTTATGTATATGGATGATTGAAACCAATTTTGTCAGTGGATGCAGGCTTGACGATGCTTGTTGATCCGACTCACATAAGGAGTAAAGGGGCCATGCATAGAAACCAAACATTGAGGGAGAGGTGTGGTAGCATCCCTGTCATATCCTACTAGCACTCTTGTTGTGGTCTGAGTTGTAGGTTAAAAATTACCTAGTTCGATAGGTCCACGATGTCATGAGGGAAGATTGAGACAGTCACTCACAAATATTTCTAAGGGGTGCACAATAAGGTAGAGTCTTTTTTTCTTAGAATCCCTTAGTCTCTCACAACATCGACCGAATGGAGTGTTGACTCCAAGGGTCGGAAAAACTTACAAAACCAATCTAAGGCGAGTGGCACCCTTGGAGCATGGAGGTGCATTTTGAAGGGCATGTCGCACAATTAATATTGATTCAAATAAATCTAGGTGGCTTAAAAAACATGGAAATGGTTAGACCTTATTAAAATAAAATAATTAATTAGTTAATAAATTATTAACTGTGAATCCTAGCAAGAGTCTAAGCCTAAGTCTAAGACTAAGACAAAGTCTAGGTTAATAAAGGGACTATTTAAAATTTTCAAAATTAAAAGAATTGAGATAAAATCAATTTCTAGGAAAAAGTGAATAAAAATCTAAAGGTTGGATAAAATGCACATGTGTGTATGAAATTATTAAAATGGATTTCAAAATAGAAATAAATAATAACTTGAGAGAATAGGTGTACATAGAATAGAATCTTGAGTCAACCTACCACTAGTCTAACTAGAAGAAGACTCATAATCCAACTCTAACTAAGATCTAGTTAGGAGACACTCATTAAATGAGAATTTGCGGAACAAAGGGACATATGAGAGAGAAATTAGGAACATGTTGGGTAATGTGAGGGAATTTGGCTTTTTATTTTAAATAAAAATGGTAATTACTTATGCAACTTGGGGAGAGTGTGACAATTGTGTGGGTGAATAATACTAATTAAACTAATTAAAAATATAATTAATTGTGCATGAGGACATGTGTCATTGAGATTTTTTCTATAAAACAAATGTGATAGAAGGGAAATGGATCTCTCTTTTACTTGGTAAAGTTATGCTGCCAAAATTTTGGGACTGTGTTTTACTTGTGAGAGTTCGCATACCAAGATTGAAGAATGAGTGGAAGCTCTTCATTGCGAGGAAAGCCTTGGAGCTATTGTTTGCTGGTTTCTTGTGTGTGGTTCCTTTGCTGCTCGGGGAGCTAAGGGGGGAGAATAGTACCCATAGCATTGGTTGGGAGGTATCAGTGAAGTTTTGGTGATTAGCAAGCTAGAGTACTGAAGGAGCGCAAGGTTTGAAGGACACCATCAAATCGAAGTCTTCATTGATTTCGGTATTTAATTTTGAATTATATTGTAGTATGATAAATTGTATATTTAAATTATTTAAGCAGCTACAAAACTTAATTAGATTTTCTTGAAGAAAATTTTATTCATTGCTACCAACTATATGATAGATTCGATCCTGAGAGGATTTGTTATCACTGGATTTTTATTGCAATTTCGAATGGGAATTCAAACGACCTTGCAAATCCTATTGTTAGTTTAACCAATATTCATATGGTATATTTTTAATAAATAGTTTAAATGTCGATTTGAAATTTATAATTTATTTGATTGGGTATCATGATATGATTTTTGGAATTAGAACTTGCATTGGTCACTATGAGATTAAAACCTTCGAAAAGTTAAAACTTTGAAGCATTGGAATCCTTAAAACGAAATTCGAAGTTAAATTTTGCTTTGAACATATATTACGATTTAGAGAATACTGTGTTGCATTGCAATAGACTGTGACTACTTTTTCTTTCAATTTTGACATGCCCAAAAGGCGCAAATCCAATGCAGTTTAGGAAAATTGATTTTTGTGTAGTCGCTATATATTGTATTGTAGGTGCGAGTTTTTAATTAATAGTGGGATCTTTGTATATCTAACTGAAGTTCCTGTCTGTAATATGTTCGATTTTGAAGGTCATTGCACCACGAATTTTAATTTTTTGTTGTCTTGGTAATTGGAATTTCAATTCTGGTTGAGTTGTATGGTCGTTGAAGTTAGGATATGATTATAGATTGTTATTTACTACTTAATTTAAATGAGGTGGATATTCCATGAAATTGTGATTCTCTAGTGGCTTCTTGAAACCATTAGTTTAGATCTGCCAACAATTTAAATTGTTTTATTTTAATATCAATGAAAAACGAATTTACAGTTTCGACTTTAAAAAAAGAAAATGGGGTCGTTGCAACTAAACAACGATATGGAATTTAGGAGCGCATTTCGTTGTGTATTTTAATTCCTGAGTGTGAATTATTATGATCGTTGATTGTATAATGCATTTCTAATATTGAAGGTAAAACCCTTGGACGTCGTTGAGTAGCGAAGAAGCATTGCTAGAATGCGAGCTTGGTCGCTTACACTTGTTTTTCTAAATTGAAACGCCTTTTGTCAACTCATTGTTAGACGTTGATATCTCACCTATCATAGGTTAAGGATAGCTTGAACTATTTCCATCTTGAACTAGAATAACATTCTATTAAATCCTAAAGTTGTAATATAACTCCTTTGTGAAGATCTTGAATTTAAGAGTATTTGATTATTAATTCTTGCCTAGTGGTAAATCCTTTGCTTAGTTCCAAAGACTCCTTTTACTAGAACGCTTGTTGAATGAGTTTTGAGCTTGTAATTAAAGTTATTTGGCATGATGTACCTTTCAATTAAATTTTAATGATAATATTGTTTATTGGAATTTACTATAGGTCATACATGCGAACTATAGTGGTACTCTGGTTGGATACAGAATAAATTTTCATTTTATTCATATTCTTATATTCTTCAATGGAAGAAAATTCTTAAATAATGAATATAATTTATATGGTATATTAAGTAGTAGATTATTTTATCTAGATAGTGAACAATATTGGATTTGTAATCTTATAGGATTGGTACTTCTGTTTAGGTAGTGATTATTAATTATATGGTGGTATAATGGTGAATTTTAATTATTAATGGTGAACATTAATTATTAATGGTGGATATTGATGATATGATTGTATATGGTGAAAATTAATTATTAATGGTAGGGTATTAATTATATTATGTTATTCATGACAAGAAGTCATATTATCTATATGATGAAATATTTTGTTGCTTGAATGTTAAAGGAAGGAACCTTGTCTAAAATAATGAGTACTTGAAGGTTTAATTTGTGTTATGATCAAAATATCACTATCACTTTAGTCCTGAGTCTAGATTTAATTTGTTTATGGGAATAAACATCCGCATGTTCTTCATAATAGTCACTGGTCCTAAGACCTTAAATGGTCAAAATCAATCGAATGAATTCTGGACTCGAGCATTGATTATGTGTCATGGAGGTCCTAACCTTGCAAGGTAGGTTGGGAGGATATATATCTTTGTTATAGTGATGTGATGTAATAGATATATTAATAGAATTAATGTTGTGACTAATTTTTTTTGTGTAATGATGTAGATGATAATAGAATGTGCAAACATTGATGTATGTTATTGTTGAATATCACTCGTTCTAACTATTATTGTTTCAATTTTTATTTTTTACCACTATTGTACTCACTTAGGTTGATGTCATAATGGAGGGGTCATCACAGTTCATTTGTGCAAGGGTTGGACAAGGAGAGCTTAGAGAGGTTGTTGCAACATCAATCGTGGTCTGTAAGTGTTCTCTTTTGGGTTCTCATTGAATATACTTGGCCTATTTCCTTCAAGCTAGTGTATTATTTCATATGCTTGTCTATTGTTTCTTTAATCTTCATAGATTAATTTTTTTTACCTAATAAACTAGAGTAGGAGATCGTTGTTTCAGTTTGCTTCCTATTGCAGGTATCAAGTTGCTCTAGGGGGTTTGAAGATCAAACTCATGGATTGGAAACAATGAGGAAAAAATTCCTAAAAAGGTGCATCATGCCCTTTCTCCCTCTCTTTCTGATTGGTTAAAATGAGTTTAAAGGGATGTTAGTGTCCACTTGTAGTGTTTTTTTCTTGGTATAGGTGTCTGGTAATCCAAGGGAAGTGTCACTTGTCCGTAGGGGAAACATTTTGTAACAACAGGTACAATCCTGTGAGTGAATGTCAGCATGATGCTAACCGACATGTGGAAAGCACCTCAATCACCTCTCCATATTATCCTTGTCATGATCAAGAAAGGACTACACCTAGGCCCATTTTCCACAAGTACAACTTTGTGATAAATTGTATCCTATCTCCCTTGGTCTGTAGCCCAATCTAGGAGAAGGTTCGCCCAATGCTTCGGGACTATCACCACTGGTCAAATCACCATGGCCAATCTTGGGAGACTGTTTTCCCGATGCAGAAACATCAACACTCCCTCTTAGCTAGGGAGGTAATCTCTATCTCATCAAGCTTGTTGATTTGTAATCGAGATCAAAAGAATGAACTAGATAGAAAACAAAACAAGCATGAAAGGAAACAATAAGACATTGAAAATACCACATGTTTATTCAAAACAGAGGAACACCCTCTTAATACTATGCAATGTGACTTTTTTCCTCTATAGCCACATGCACTTACAAAATAAGTTGTTTCTTTATTTCTACCATGCAACACGCCCTGCTCAACTGGACTAGAAATGGTTGTTTACAAAGTGACTCACTGACCAAAAACTAACATAGTAAATTTTATTCATCGTGCCCTGCTCAACTAGACTGGCGAGGGAAGATTACAATAACAATTATTGACAATATGTTAATTCTATCCTATTGTTTGGCGAAGGAATGTGGACGCCCTTCTTGGTGGCCCAATTCCTCCCTGTTTAGTTTCGGAAGTGCATTTGATTCCACCAACAAATAAGGAAATTTGCAGTGCATTCTCTCCAATGCTTTCTCGAATTGTGTTAGGATCATATCTGAGTGGGAGAAGTTGATGATGTTTTCCTCTGAATTGGTGCTTGTCCTGCAAGATCCACACACGAGCTTCCAGGTAAAAGAAAAATGGCGTGTGAATTTTTTGAGGCCTCTGGTTTGCATGTCCTGGTGTAGCTGGTAATGCAGCGTCTACCTGAAGATGGAACTGAGTGAAAGTGTGGGTAGAATGTTGAGTTGATTTTGTTTTTTTGTTGTTGATGTGCAAACCCCACTCAATATTGATAAACCAAAGATTCATTATTTGTATTAAGATTTCCCTTAAATAAAATCTCCTTGGAAGAACAACGGGTGTGTCCAATACACCTTGTCTGAGTAATTGCTCCAACTAAAAAGGGAGGCTTGCAGATGTTTTTTCCCTGCTATATTTCATTTGTACGAAAAAAAAATTCTTGATGCTTTCTCAAAAATTTGTTTGGAAAAAGAGGAACTTCCAGGAAAAGTGTTATAATATGTTGACACTTGTGTTGGAGTATATAACCTGTTGGTGGAGACTACTAGAATATAAAGCCACTTTGGGGAGTGAGGTAGTATGAAGGGGCATTGGGAAAAGAGGCTTCCGTAATGAGATCATTGGTGTGCTCAATGGATCCAGACAGGGGCAGTCCCATGGATTCGGGGGAGACATTGATAACTTCTAGGAGTGGTGGAGCCATATCTTGAGGTGTTGGGTCGGTAAAATGGTCTGGTTTAATGGGATGAACCAAACACAAGGAAACATGTTTGTTTAGAGTTACTTTCTTAATGACGACTTGTACGGTCAGAGGATGTGTGGAGTGAGGAGTAGAGGAGGTGAGTACATAGGTGCATCCCTCATGTTGCAGGTGGTATTTATAGAATTTATCATGATAAAAAACACTTCGGTCCTATTGGTAGGGGAGTCCAAGTAATAGGTCAACACAATATAGATGAGAAACCTCACACACCACAGTATCCCGAAAAGGGCCAATAGCAAAGGTCACTGCACAACACCAAGAGACAATGAGGCACATGCCTTCCTTTTGTACCCATCCAAGATGATATGGTTTAGGGTTCAGAGTATTTGGAAGTTGTAGGCGTTGGAGGAAGTCATGGGTAATGAGGTTCTTTTGTCTTTTGTTGTCTAGGATGAGAGTAGTTAATTTGTGCTTAATTTGACAATTGTGGGTAAACAGGGGCACAAAAGAGGTGTTGTGTTCATTGGTGGTCATTATAATTAGATATGGGTCAACTTCTGTAGGATTTTCAAGAGAAATGACTTCAGGAGGGTCATGGGAATCAGATTGAGTGACCTCTGCAAAAATAGTTTTTTTTGGCAAAGGTTTTGAAGTGCTCGATAGTCAGAAGAAGCATGGGAGTTGGTCTTGTGGAAGGCACACTAAGGCATCGTTTGAGGTGTGGAGGTGGCGGTAGGGGTAACCTGAGAAGGGACAATAATAGAAGGGTCATATCCAGATTGGGGTGAGTGGATTCAAGGAGCCACTTTACACTCGACATCCATGGCCCAAATAAAGGCCTTGTTCAAGGAAGAACTCTCAAACAAACGAACTTCATGAATAAGATGCATTAATAAAACATAATTGAATTTTATAACTAATACCCTTCTAGATCGTTGATGTGCAGCTAGATGCGCAATTTGGAGAAGACATCTATGTAGCTTTGGATGGACTTAATGAATAGTTGTCACAACTACAACCATGTGGCGAGGAGGTTCTAGTGATAGATAGGTGGGTAGAAGCACTCTGAAAGACCTTGACAGAATCCACCCCATGTTTTAATATGTGGTGTTTGTATCTCGACCGAGTCACCTCTATCTATGCCATAGGAATAATTCTCCAACTAAGTGTCCCACCATGACTGCACAATTCCCTTGAGTTCCAAACCGACGATTTGAAGCTTCATTTCTTCTGTCATCTCAGAACATGTACAAAAGTATGTGGAAATAATGCAAAGCCAAGAGTCGACATTCTTGTCATTCATTTGGCACATAAACTTCAGTAATTGAAAGAATGTACGAGTTGCATGGGTGTTGGAGCATTGTGTTGTTGTAGATGAAGTAGCTCCTGGAGAGCCATCATTAAATCTTGAATTGGAGCTATGTCAGTGGTTGCAGAATCCTTGTTAGAAGACTCTCTTCGTGGAAAAATAATTTTCATTTACCACAACTATCAATTTGGTACTGGATGTTGTGCTGAGAATCACTAAACTTTTGTGTGCACTGAGAATGCACTCGATATCCTGAAGAGGGCGTGTGGAGAATGGTGAAAGATGAACATGCTAGAAACCCTAAGGAGGGCGCACTGGAAGGATTGAGAAGGATGTATGGCTCTGAGAGAAAAAAAAAATTGTTGGATGGCCTCTCTTCTGAATTCTGCGGCTGAGCAGAAGATGGCTTGGATCCAAGCTCTGATACTAATTGATTTGTAATCAAGATCAGAAGAACAGATTGTACAAAAAACACAACAAACATGAAAGGAAAAAATAAGACACAGAAAATACCATATGTTTATTCAAAAGAGAGGAGTACCCTCTTAATACTATGCAGGGTGAGTTTTTCCTCTATAGCCACATGCAATTACAAAATAAGTTGCTACTTTATTTCTGCCACGCCCTGCTCAACTTGACTGGTGATGGTTGTTTACAAAGTGACTCATTGACCAAAAACTAACATACTAAATTTTATTCAACATTCCATGCTCAACTAGACCGGCGAGGGCAGATTACAATAGCAATTATTGACAATATGTTAATTCTCTCATATTGGTTGGTGAAGGAAGGTGGACTCCCTTCCTGGTGGCCCACTTGTTTCTCATTTGTCACGTCACACATTTACCCGTGTTCATACACGTCATGTAGTTAGTATCCATAAGACTTTAGCTAGCTCATCCTACAAGGGATGGCCATTCCCTTGGGGATGATCAAGCTAAGTCATCTTGGACCATATTTGACATATAGAGGTTTCCTCATGAAACCAATTTCTAAGACATATTGAGGTTCCCTCATGGAACCAATGTCTCACAAGACATATCGATGTTTCCTTGTGAAACCAATGTATTAGTTCCTTTATATGACCATCTGAGGCATGTCAGGATGAAGTCCACATTCCCTCCTACTAGTCCATACAGGACCCTCCGGGGAGAATATCTCATGATGTTGCCTCAAACATCTCTAGGACACATTGAGTTTCCCTCATGGAACCAATGTCCCCCAAGACATATCGAGGTTTCCTTATGAAACCATTGTCTTGGTTCCTTCATATGACCATCTAAGGCACATCAGGATGGAGTCTACATTCCCCCCTACTAGTCCACATAGGACCCTCTGAGGAGAATGTCTCATGATGCTGCCTCAAACATATTTAGGACACATCGAGGTTCCCTCATGGAACCAATGTCCCCCAATACATATCAAGGTTTCCTCATGAAACCAATGTCTCGGTTCCTTCATATGACCATTTGAGGCACATCAGGATGAAGTCTACACTCCCCCCTACTAGCCCACATAGGACCCTCTAGGGATAATGTTTCAATATGCTACCTCAAATATCTCTAGGACACATTGAGGTTCCCTCATGGAACCAATGTCCCCCAAGACATATTGAGGTTTCCTTGTGAAGCCAATGTCTTGTTTCCTTCATCTAACCATCTGAGGCATGTCAGGATGAAGTCTACATTCCCCCCTACTAGTCCACACAGGACCGTCTAGGGAGAATCTCTCATGATGTTGCCTCAAACATCAATACTCAATGAGGGAGACATTCTCTACCACACCAAGCTTGTCCCGGAAGTACACAAACTTTACTTTGGACAATGGTTTGGTCAGAATGCCTACATTTTTCTCATCAATAGAAATGTATTGAAGTCTAATAGCTCCTCTTTGCACCATATCTCGTATATAGTGATATTTGATCTCTACATGATTTGATTTTTCATGAGAAATTTGATTCACCGATAGTCTCATGCAACTTTGATTGTCACAGTGAATCAACGTAGGCTCAAGCATCTAACCAAATAAATCTGCAAGGAGCTTTCAAAGCCATACTGCTCCGCAGACTGCAACACTAGTTGCTATGTACTCTGCCTTTGTTCTCTTTCTATCCAATGCAATCCTATCCCAATTAGAGTCTATATAACCATGCAACATTACTTCTCCACTGATAAGTAATAATAATAATAATCTATTTTTAAGGTCACGGCCAAGCCACACCAAATTGGTGTATGAGGACCCCTTGTTTGTGGGACAAGGAACCCCCCTCCGCCCAACGATTTGACTGGTAAAGTCTATGGAGGTATACATACCCTACCCCTCTCTGGATTTGAACGTGTGACCTCTTAAGAGGAAACGCATGTTCTTAACCATTAGGCCCACTCAGGCTATATCCAATAATAGTATTTGAGTCCCAAATAATATTGCATTAAGCCAATATCCTTCATTTCGAACTTAGAGGTCAATTCCCTTTTTCACTGTAGCAAACCTTGCTTGTCCAGTTTTTTTTGCCTCACTAACTACTCCCTCTTTCTGGAAAAACCCTCTTTACCTGGTTGAAATCAGCTACAATTTGATGAGTTGTAACCTGTAAACTAAGGCACTCAGCAAAATTTTAGTGTGGAAGAATTATATCTAATATCCCTCTGACATTTCCCAATATCAAAGTGTCTAATCTTCCTGGGTTTACATAGTCCCTGAACACACTTGTTGGTAGCATATGACCAAATTTCAATGTTAGGACTAACAATTTAGTGCTGGATCGGTTTGATCCATGAGGAACAATAGGCCAATGATAAGGTCACTGGATTCCTCATCTATCGAAGCCTCCTCCCCCGTCTGTATCATCTGATCAATTAACTTGATGGCTATATCGCTCTCGCTCGCCTGGTACATTGCCTTCAATACTAAATTGAAGAAGGTAGCAGTGGGCACAATTCCATAATATTTTTTTCCCTTGCATTATAACACCATGTTTGAGGATACATTGAATCTGAATTCAACAAAATCTGACACCAGTGGCTCCTTCACCAGTTGCTTAAGCAGCGACAACGTCTCCTCCAGTTGACCATGGCTCAAAGAACTTATTTTCTCCTCAAATTTGATTCTACCGTTAGACCTATAATGGCTTCTCTCCTTCCACACAACAATGGTTTTCCTTCCAATCTCAGTGGCGGCTCATCGGTTGACGGGCATAGTTATTGGCCATACATATCCAACAGGCACACTCAACCTCGTCAGGTTTCACGAGAACTTTCCATGGTCTCCTTACAGATGATCGCTCCATGCACTTACGTTATCTCTTTAACAGAACCGCCTACGTGACTCCTCCACGTAGGTTACACACAAGCAACACTCAACTGCTCTCCTCGGAATGTACGTGGATCCGCTTCTCTCCTCAGAAGATAGCAATCTCTTCTATAAACTACTTAGTGGTGACTTCTCTTCACATGTCTGCAGCTTATTCCACACTGATCTAATCATGTTTTCGTAATTCCATTAGAGAAATATAGATCTAATCCTACATGTAGATGGGTGTGTTTAGAGATGGACAAGGGAGATTTTTCCATAAATTTATTTGGTACATAAATTTTTTTTTAACCATGGGAACAACAACCTCCCAAGAGTATATCCAACAGCCCGCAAGCCAGATATACCAATAACTTGTGACTCAGCAGGGGCCGAGACGTCCCGAGGCCCACACCGGGTGAACCTCTATCCCAGGGGTCG
The DNA here is from genome assembly GCA_009831015.1 of Picea engelmannii. NCBI lineage: Eukaryota > Viridiplantae > Streptophyta > Pinopsida > Pinales > Pinaceae > Picea > Picea engelmannii. Next base: position 202,233 of record ML783576.1, on the reverse strand, counting down.
TCTACCCTTCCAGCTTTGTCACAACGGGCCAATATGAGCATCCCTACCCCCCGCAGGTTTTGAACTTGTGACCTCCCCGGAGATAACACATGCTCTTAACCATTGGGCCCACTCAGGTGCTCTGTTTTAAAGTTGAAGGACATGGGGGTGGGCTTTGATCCACTTATGTGTGCACGGGTCACGATACCATTTATTATAGTATCTCTGGGTGCAACCACACGTTCGACCACTACCTCAAGGTGTCCCCATGGCTCCATGGTAAAGCCCTCACGAGAATTGAACCTTGCCCAATGGTGAAAAACTCCTCGCTTTCCACCATTGGATCCAACCCCTTTGGGCTTAAAGTTGAAGGACATGGGGGTGGGATTTGATCCACTTATGTGTGCACGGGTCACGATATTTGGTACATAAATTCATTTACACTATGTGGTTCATCCCAAGGGCCTAGTACCTACAGAAGGAGATTCGATGGTAGACCCACTGGAAAAATATTAGATAAGGGTTACATTCAACATTCTCATATATAGGAAAGGTACTCATCTCTAAATTTCATTAAGTCTTTCCTATGTGATACTAGGATGGATAGACTACTAAGATACACATGTAAAGTGCATCAACACAAGAAATAACTTTCAATTGGAAAAATGATTATCAGAATTTTAAGTGCTATGCTAAGGTAATAAAAGAGTTGAAATAGGAACGAGATCTAGAAAATTTATGGCACCTATCTTTTAAGAATTAAAAGGATGAATATTAATGAAGGAGATAGTATAAGACCCTATGGGGAAGACACATAGGAAACTTTTGAAGATAAAATATATCTTTTAAGAATTAAAAGGATGAATATTAATGAAGGAGATAGTATAAGACCCTATGGGGAAGACACATAGGGAACTTTTGAAGATAAAATAGATGGACATTGGTAAAAAAACAACCTCAATTGACATTCACCAGACTACATGGATGATGAGATAGTATATGAGGTTACAACTTTTCTTAATGAGTACATAGATCCATTCCTATAAAGCTTCACTGATAAAAAAGATCAAAGGGGAGCTTGGCAAGATGTGAATAAAACTTAAGATAGATTACATGCCCATAAACAAAAGGCCCTACATGTTTAACCAAACAATCAAAGAAAGGGTAAAATAAGAGATTGATAGGAATCTTGAAACTAGGTTGATATTCCTAGTGGAATAGTCAAATTAGATCAGTTTGATAGTAATATAGGAAAAGACATAGGAGGAGGCATTACAGTCTATGTGGATTTTAAGGGCCTGAATGAAACATGTTTCCATGACCCTTTCACTACCCCCTTAATTGATGAAGTGTTATATTAGGTAGTCTAAAGGGAAGCCTATTCATTCACTAATGACTTCTCAAGATATCGTCAAGTGATAATTGTCAAAGAAGACAAGCAAAAAACAAATTTTTTCATAGAGTAAGGTTCATATGCTTACAATTTCACACAATTTGGCCTAAAGAACACCCCAACAATGTTCTCTAAAATAGTAATGAATCCTTCATAGAGTACATCCACAAGTTCCTAGAAGTTTACTTAAATGATGTGGCTATTTATTATTTGCTAAAGGATCATGTCGTGATGTTGCAATTGGTATTTGAAATATGTCGACAATTGTAAATATCCTTGACCATGAAGAAGCGCATATGATATGCACCATTCAACATTGTGTTGGGTCATGTCACTTGCAAATATGGGTGCTTGTAGATTTGACTAAAATAGTGGCTATTGTCAACTTGGAGGATTCAACCAATGTTCATACAATGTGGTCAACTCCGGGCCATATTAGATATTACTAGAGATTTATTATGGGGTGTTCCACTATCACAACTCCTCTAGAGTGACTATTGAAGAAGGAAAAATATTTTTTCTGGATTGCGAAATGCCAAGTCTCCTTGGACATTTTGAAAGAAAATATGGTAAGAATCTTGATCCTATCCTTTCGAGATTGGCCCATGGAATTTTATGTGCATATTGATGCCTCAAAAATTTATTTGGGAACAATATTGATGTTTATGATTGAAATTGTTCAATATTTCATCAACAACATCATAAGGATAATTCCCCCTACGTTTTTAAAGAGGTGGTACTTCTCTATTACTAAAATTATGAAAACACAATTTTTCAACAAATAGTATAATCACAAAAATGAAAATTTCCAGAGAAAAGGGCCAACAACTTGTCAAAGAAATGAATACAATATATTTACAATATTATACATAAATAAAGGCAATAAGATATACGATTAACATGTTTCTCACATCCATCACAATATAAGAAAGATTGGTTAGATCATAAGACAAAAAAGATATAAGGCCACAATGCACAGAGTTTTAGATGAGTATTGCATGTAAAACTAAAAAAATATTATGATGAGAACACCAAAAATATCATACTAAAAAATACGAAAGTCCAAGAAATCATTAAAGCTATGCCCCGAAATAGTTATCTCGGGAACTTAAAAACTAATTTTCTGGTTTTACAATGAAAAGTGTTCAATAAAGTAAAAGGCGTTTGTCCAAATGGATTGAGATTGGGATCTCGTGGTTCTTTAAAAGAAAGACTTGGATCTAGAAGAAAAGAGAGAAACAATCAGAAATCGACAATGAGTTTTCATTAAATGAAAAGACAAGAGCCAGTTGATTTCTAAATGAGAAGTAAAGAAGATGGGAAATTATGAAACCACTTGACTTACATTGATGGATTATCTCAATGTATCATTTGTTATCTATAATGTATTTTATAATTTCTTTGACTGGAACTAACTGACCAATTGTAATTGTTTTCTCCTGATCTGATTCTATTGTTTTGATTAAAGAATTCTTTAAACAATTTCCAATATATTCTCTCATGGGTGCAACTGTTATCTCTTGTCTAACTTTGATATCGAATAATTCATCAAGATATTTAAAATCTATTGTGAGTTGATGGAGGGTATCTTTGATATCATCATTTTTGTTTACATAACGGACAAGCCAACCCTCTACTTCTATCTTCGAGTATTCAGTTAGGTTGTTAAAGTTTTCTGCTAATTATATTCTTAGGGAGTCTATCTTTTCTTCCATTTGTTCTTTGGATAAAAGTATTGAGTTAATGATTAAATGTGGGTCCTCCACATCTTCAGTCGACCCAGATAATTTTAACTCAATTAACATTAAATATAATTCACCCCTTTTTTAACTAATGACATCACATTCCGCTAACATTTATTTTAAACATTTAATTCTCTTGAGCCAACATGCCTTTAATTTATTAAAATGGATTGCTGAAGTTAAATCCTCTTCCTTCAACCGAATTTCACTAAGGCTTGAAACCCTTGCACCAAAAGTAGAGATAGATCCTTTATAGATTTGTTCATCATTTTCCAAGTCTTCTTGAAGATATTGCATGAAGTGTGTCATCCTCAAACCCAAATAGACAAAGTTGGTCGCCAACTCCCAAGTTTCAAGAATCAAATATATTCTCATCTAGATGTTGTCACCAACATATTTCTTGATAGCATCTAACAAACTTGACATTCCTTTCAATCTTGAGATTTATTTTGGTCTATATTCTAGAGTCTTCAATGGATGTATAGTGGCAATACGACTGGAAAACAAAGGTGGGGGCATCAAGGAAATTTCTAACTATCTTACTCTTTCTTTCAGAATCACATTTTCATTTTCTATATCTCCAATTGAATATTTCAAGGCTTCCCCTGTGGCCTCATGGAATTCCATGACTCTAGAGAGTGGAACCCATTGAAAATCAAGTTCTGAATTCCACTTTTTGTGAATTTTCTTATTCTTTGAATTTAATTTTTTAATAACTAATCTTCTTGAGTTTCTATTGAATACAACACAATGTAGGGTAAGGGACTCTTCTTCAAATATGATTGTATCTTGGGTATCCAATTATCTCACGATTATTTTGATCTCTTGTAGTATTTGTTCTTCAACTACAACCTCTATCTCTTCAACATTCATGTAGAGTTACATATCTTCTGGACCAATTTCATTTTCAGGCATGTCTTCATATTATCCCTCTTTATTTGTATCTCTCTTCATTTTACTGGAAATTGGGAGTGTATGCGACTTATCAATATTTCTCTTCAAAGGGTTTTGTTCTCCTCCATTGATTTGGATTTTATGAGCATAACGAAATGAATATAGATTATTAACAGGTGCTTAACACAAAATAACAGAGATACAACAAAACTGGTTTTCTATTCAATAACGAAATAAGTTGAAACTGTTAAATGTAGCGGAAACAAGCTTGTTGAAATGGTGGTGGCTTATCTCTGAGAAGAGATGTGACGGCTACACGCAGTCGCAAGAAGAAGATTACTGATGCAGGAGCATCGCTCCAAGCCAGCTACGTGCCATCCAGCCAGCACATCAAGTGCACATTCAATGGAAGGAGAGAGGCGCAACCCTCTCGTTTTCCAAATTTTGAAAATTGTATTAAATGTTGTAAGGTTGTGTTGACGGGCGAAATTGACCGCTCGTCAACTCGAGGGGTGGATCCGGTCCGGGGTTGTCTAAATAACCCAAGACGTTTGGATTAATCCACTCTGACGGGTTTAGTGGCTCCGTTGGCCGATCTAAGTCCTAGGAAAGAGAAAGAAAAACTAAACTAAAGAAACTAATCTAAGTGAAAAACAACTACTGCAAACTATATACAAATCTAATATATATATATACAATTTAGTAACTAATATTATAAAACAATAATTCTACTTATTAAATGTTCAGTTATCAATACAAATAAATATATACAACATTTACAAAATACAAATTTTGATCGAAATTTGCAAAATCATTTGTGAATGGTCTTATGACAGCGAAGCTATTATTTTTTATTTTTATAATTTTTATGAGAAAGAAATAAAATAAAAACTATCTAAGCTAATCAATAAGAATAGTAATTTGTATTGAGAAATGAAATGATAGCTATCTAACTAAGTAATAAAAAAAACAATCCAGGTATTATATATCTGTCTAAACTACAATGAATCCTTATATTAATTAAACTATTGAAATAAAATAACAAACTAACCTGAAATTAACGCTTCCTATTTGTCCTATGCACTGTATTCGATTTAGTTGTTTGATGGGGGAAACCCGCACCGGATTTTACAAAAAGCTTCTCATAAACAGGAAGCAACGACGCTCTTGAATACGAATGACAGAACAAACAAGAGATATAGCAACAACAATTTTATAGTTTACAAATCATCACATTTAGATAAATCCCAGTGCGAAGATTTGTACATAACTGTTCATTTAACAAAGAAGATAAACCTTCTATTCATTAAATTAAAACAGGGTAATTGTTGTAAGTAAGACGAGATACATCAAATATGGACAAATCTTAATTCATATCGCATTAACCTGTAACAAATCTTGATATCTAAAGTAGTCAATAATTTGATTACAAATTAAAATGCACAGAAACTTGAACAAAAGTAAGATAAATTGAAGCTAAAGTTGTACAACAAATCCACTTCTATTTGAGTCTCTATAATCATCAACCCATAGTCTCTGTTCTCCCAACAATGATGGATTGTTTACAAAAAATAATAAGTATATAAAGGCCACAGGGTGAAACATTCCCTGTGGAAATCATCAAAACTGTTTGCACAAAATATGGGAACAATCTCCCAAATTGCTATTCCTATCTAAGACTAACAACCTAATCCCAAAACTGTGTAACAAAAAGCATGTTCAAAACTTCCATTATCGATCCAATTCCTATTGAAATTCGTGTGTACCTGTAGATGCACAAAAAATAACAATTTTAGATTGTGTTTAATTGTAAAATCAACAGAAATTCTAATTTTATGACTAGCTAACAAAATCTCACGATTCTGTAGCTGGTCATATTTACAAACAAAATCGTATTAAATCAATTCAATCAACACAGAAATATATTCGATTTATCAAACAAATCCTTTATTACTAATTCAAAGAAAACAAAATCGTTCATGCTAATTCAAAACAAACAGAATCGTTCTAAAATTAAACAAAATCATACTAGCCATTGTGAAATCAAATCGAATCATAATGGCTGTAGCTGCTTACACATTTTTTTCTTTTAAAAATCACATGTCCTATAGATGTAAAACTTGCTGGCAGACTGGTTGAATATCCTTTGAATTGATCAAGGATTCACAGTGGGAGGCAGAGACACATAGCTGGACGAGTGAGAGAGGTGTTGTGGGATGCTAATGCACAGGCCTGGAGAAGTTACAGATGTTTCAACACTTGCAAATAGACCAAAACGCTCCCTTCAGCCATAGAGAAAAACTGAGATTTTACCTCTAAAGGATGAGCTATATCTCTGTAATAACCCAATTTCTGAGGAAACCGCTCTCAATGAAGGTAAAGGGGCTAGTTTCGTTTCTAGGTTTTCAAGGGTTTGATCTGATTCAACACCATTTGCCCAGAATCGCTCACACAAAAAGGTGTGTCTGGGAGGCAATTACGGGGTTAGCCTAAGCAGTCTTCTCTAGCACTATCAAACAATAACAGAGTCTGGACACCATGGGGTTCAATTTGCACTACAGGGGCCATGACTAGAAGCACAAAATCAACGGGGTAATCAGCGAGAGGGTTTGACAGGGTAGACACAACACCATTTTCCCAAAGCTTCCTCAAAACAAGCAAAGGCAGCCCGAAATGCAAGGTAGAGCGTTAATGCTTATGTAAGCGGGTACAGTGGTGGAGTAAAATGAAACCATGGAAAACTATCATGTTGGCATGTACAATCAACGACGCCTTGGTAATAGTTTCATTCAAATCACAATCCAAAGCATTGTAAACCAAATGTCAAATGGATTATCACATAATCATTGAAAGCCATAAAATGCATAACCAAAAAGACTTTGACCAAATAAAATATCAAATAACCATTTGAAAACCATGGTGTTCATAACCCAAAATTAGTCTGAATGTTAAATCAACAATAGTATTTGTATGATTTGAAAGAAACCACTATATCGAACATTGCAACAAGGACTTAATCACAAGATTAATGCGTTCTACGAAACCATTGCACCAAGGGTTTAATCAAAGACACCAAAAATCATTGCATCACAAACTTATAAATCGAAACCATATTAACAAAAATGCAAAGTGAATAAAGGTTTGGTGTTTTGATAAATGTATGACCATTAGTGAGTTCGAGGTAAAAGAAATTATGACCATATGAACAAAAGGATTCATAATAATTCAAAAGATCATTCTAATGCAATCAACATGACTTCCAACTGTAGGTTTTCACGCTTGCAGTCGTGAAATGAAAACGAGAAGCATATATGCGAAAGAAAAGATGATAATGTCGTTTTATTTAAAAAATTGCGATGAGTATTGAGGGTTCAAAAACCCTTGTGTAGGTAGCTTGTAAGGAAAATATAAAATTGCAAAATGGCTGCCAACAATGGCGACACATTGGTAGAAGCAGTTATCTCTGCCAAACGAACAATTCCAGATTAAGACAATGAGAATAATTCTAACTCAAAAACAACCAGAAAATTGTTTAAACATCGTCATCAATCATAAAGATTCCAGCTGGTTATTTTAAAAGATGAAAACTGATAACAGTCTTAATAAAAGCGAGTCACGATATTAAGGATAAAAATATTCAATACTGTTGACAGGGCCACTGCTGTCAGCAGGCATCCATAGCCTTGACAGGGTTTCCATTTCACCCACTCTGATATCTGTATCCTACCAGGAAGTTCCATATCATAATAAAGGACATTTTAAGGTCAAGATATTTTGTATTTGCAAATTTTCATATACCCGACATTGCTTCGCTTCCAGCGGGCCTGTTCAGTACCCAGACGAAGTTGTCTTGGTGTCATGCATGCATTTACCCGCTGCTAGCAGACCTGTTCAGTATCCCGACAGGTTTACAAGCACTTCCCTCAACGCTTTAATGATTTGTTTGGTTTTTAAAGATATATAATTGAGCGGGGTGATGCTGAAAATTATGATATTTTGGACATATTTTTTTACAGACCTTGAGAAAGATTTTTTTTTAAACTGTCCTTCATTAAGATTTAGAGATGGTTTGTTTACAAAACCGACCTTCGAAAGCAGGGAGACATCTTATGAGTTATTCCCTTAAGGAACAGGGACAACATAAGAAGATAATGGATGATCATGACAGGCTTCACTTACAGATTGAAATCAATAAACTTCTTTCAAACAACAGTCTTTCCTCAACATGGCTGTAAATTTTAGAAGTATATTATAATTAATGTTTAGACAACTTTTTAGCAGTCATTTCAGAGAAAGAATTTTCTATTTTCTTTGTCTGAATAGTTCATAATGTAGGTATGTGTATTTCCAAAAGCAAAAACTGATAAGAATAAGGGAGAAATCAAAACACACCAGCGAAGAAAGATTTGAAAGCAAAGAAATCCAAACAAAAAAAAAATGTACAGAACGTGCATCTGAAAACCTCATGCAACAAATCCCTTGGGAGACTGAAAGAAAGTAGGAAAATCCTGTTTGATGGAAAAGCAGTCTTACTCGTGGTACCTTGGGTCAAGGTTGATTCAGATTTATTTATCTCTTTACTTTCCATTTAAGATTTTCATGACGATACTGCGTTTTTTGAAAATAAATATTCAACTAAAAGCAAAGAGAAAAAGATCGAGTGGACTTCCCTGATAACAGTCGTATTATGGTTCTCGTGGTGCGCCCACTTGCGTTCATGACTGCATTATTACAAAGAGAAATAGTGAGAAATAAAACTGAAAGAAAACCTATTCCTAAACCTACCCTAACTATTAAACAAATCAGAATACTACGTGAAGTCATGTTTCCAATGTAGCCATCGAAGTAACTCTAACCCTGCAATAGAAACAAGATCAAGCATTACTAATAAGAATGGTAACAGAAACATATCACACTTACCTTCATAATAATCATCTAAAAACGGAGTAAGCATGATCTTACCATTTCCTTGGATATTCTTATTGTACGAATCCTCCAGCCATTGCGCAATCTTGTCGTGATAAGGGTCATAATGGCATGGGCGAGTGTAAGTGGGTTTGAAAAACTTGTCAAGATTACGAGGAAATGGAATAACCATCAGCCAAGGCTGAAATCCCCCATTCTCCTGACAATTCTCTAAGTACTCAGTAATTTCTTCACATGGAGGATCTAAAAGAAATATGTCACGCCTACTTCCAAGATACTTAGGTAAAAAGAAAGCAAGCATAAATTTATCTTTATTATGGAAATTTGTTATATATGAATATTCAAGCCATTCTAATATCCTGTCACAAAAATGAGGATGCAAACCATGACTTTGATGAAATGAATATATCAATGGGAAACTCATCATAGGAGGATTCGTGCAATCAATTAGATCATTGGTTTGAATGTTTCTTTCGATGAGATTGATCATTTCAAAATGTGGGGCATAAACATTAAGATTCGAGCTAATTAAAGAACGAATATGCAAATTAGAATGTTTGATCTCCATAAAATATAATGCATTGTATTTTTCAACAATAAACGGTGTAAAATCATCTCGCAACATGTCCTTTTCCCATGTGAGTGATGAAAGTGAACAAGCATCAAATCCAAGTTTATCAATGTTAGGTTTGGAATTGATTTCACCAAAATTTAACATATCGAAAGGATATGATTGTGGTGGAAAAGAGTAGTATGTTGTAGGTATGATGTCAAGTCCACCAGAATCTAAGAATAGATCAGGATATAAAGAATAAAAGGAATCAGAAATAAGCAGATGAAAAGAATCTCTTGAACTATGATACTCAACAATGGTATTCTCAAGACAATTCTCTTCACTTTCTTTAAAACTCTTACTCTGTTTTGGTGACGAAT